>VCRD01001106.1:42348-69094 GCA_006783055.1 Trinorchestia longiramus
TCAGTTTTCACGTATTTATAAAATTGTGAATGCAATGCAGAATTTTCAAATTGCAGCTCTCGAAGTACTTATTTACATCAATGTGATATGTAAATCGTTCCCTCTGAATTAATTTGAACTTGTACGTTAAACAGTGTCAGTAAAATGTTATCTCGAAGAACTGGCTTTTATTATACGTTCTTTTGTTCAGACTTAAATGCTATGGTTTTTTGTTAGAAGAGTAATTTTTGTATTAACAAATTAATTATGACATACCGTATTGCACTAGCTTTTTTGAGTGCAGGGCTGGTTACTCACTCTTAAAGATTCGTTTCCAATATTGATTATGGAAGAGGGTACCACTGCACTACACGTGATCAGCCAGCGTGGGACACACTCAAGTGTCGGGTACAAAACAATTACAGCGCTTTGAATGCGTTCGTTTACCACATTTAAGAAGTTGACTCAGCACCCGTGCATCGTAAGGTGTGTGTTGGTGTGCTTGGTGGACTCGCAACTGCGGAAAACCATTACGGCAATAATTTTGCTCCTATTGCCTCAGTTGTTGTATCTGTGCATTCTAATTCGTCAGTCGTTGTCTATTTGTTATTGATACTAATTCGTCATTTGGGTTCAGGGGTTGTTCATTTAGAATTTTAGATGATCATTTTTCTTTGAAAAAATTCAATTTTCCTCGGGCATTGTGACAAGACATACTTGGAGTTGTTCACACTAACGCATTCCTATTTTTAATATAGTTTTTAGATTTATCTTCAAGCTGAAATGTACTCCGTTACATATTTCGTTGTTTCCTAGCCTGGTTTTCTAGTAAGATTCGAGTAAGCATTCAATATAAGCTTTTAAATTGACTTAAAGTTCACTCACGCGTATTTATGACTGTGACTTTTTCTCCTGCTTTATCTATCCACGTAACATTGAAATATACCGCATTTACTACGGGGTTTCGTTTGTCGATGTCACTCTTTCTTCATTTGGTAAGAGGATAGTCGGTCGCGAGAACACGGTGACATCAAGAGTGTCTGGTTGCATTGTAGAACTGAATGCTCCAGACTACGGCGTGTGCACAATGCGCATTGAAGTCGCGTTCAGTGACAGCTCCTTGTCCTGTCTCTCACGTGTCGTCGTGCATTCATACCATCTCGAGTTCTGCTTGTTCGTTTTCCTAATATGTTGTGTCGGCTTGAGTTCTTTTATATTCTGAAGACCTTTAATCTTTAATTCACAATATACATAATCGAACTTCCAGTTTCAAATTTCTTATAGACGCGTAACATTTTACTGACAGCTTATTTTGTATTTTAGCGGTGATGTTAGTGAAGTGAACATTTGCTTTTTCAGTATCCTCTTATTCAGTATCCATTCGACGTTTGCAATAATAATGCCAATGCGATATTCTCATTAAAACAGATGTAGGCGCTACAGTTGATGTATTCGGCACCATAGCTGTACTGAACAATTGGAAATTTCTGGTAATTGGAAAAGGTTGTTTCCTCTGCGTTGTTGAGAATTTGTTGAATTGAACTTCTGTGTGCATACGGGTCTTAAGTTGTGAAATTCTTTTATTCTCAATGTTGTTCAACCGTAATACTTTATATTGATGTGTGGAACAATTTTTTTGACATAGAAATACATTGCTATTGTAGAAGTTGGCGTAATTTTTGTTGTTCATCAAGATGTTACCTGCATGTTTTAAAATCTAGGTGATATTTTTTTCTGAAAAATCATTTGATTAGCGTTTGCCAATTTCATAATATGTGTACAATGTAATTTGCTCAGAATGAATGAATGAATGAATGAGTGCGCTCCTGCGCCCACGTCACGAGATCAATGAAATTCAACCAGCAGTTAGGAATGCTAATTACATTCTTCTGCCTCCACCCTTTTGTGTCCTAGGAAGTCTTTTGGCAGCGATAGAGGACTTGTGTCGCTGTATTCAGTTTAAATATTGTCCTAGATCGTTGCCTCGTGAAATTGCTGTCGATTTTGGTACCCAATAAATTTCTTACTACACGCTTCAGTATCGTGACGTTTCAGCATCGTGAAAACTTTTCAGGGCTTGATTTGCTTTTCGCATGTTAGTGTGTTATTATTTTGTGTGCAGAGCAAGCATCACTGCTGATAGTGAGTGAAATAACACTGATTTGGTATAGCTGATAATTTCAGTTCGTCGATGACATGAAAATATGATATTCATAATTTCGAAGGGGGTCCAAGGCGCGGTATTAAGTGACGCTGATGCAATGGGGCAGCGCCTTATAAGACACGCTTCCTAATTCACTGCGCATGCTTCATTTTTATCTCCTGCTTTAGCCCTACTTGCATCTTTACACGCCCAATTTTATTGTTACTGCCGACTAAAGAGTTTCAAAAGTATTTTATTTAGTTCATAGTTATCAAGTCGAGCCTTCTTCCATTTCGTATAGCTGATAGCAGTGAGGGCTTTTGGTTCCCATGGATATGGGGAGTAGATGTCAATATTCTGATCAGCGGTGAGTTGCTAAGTCTGATCTATCAGCGTAAATGGTGTAGCATGAACGAATGATGAAAGTAAAAGCGATGTTTGCACACCTCGTTATCGTATGGAACATTCAAAGCTTGCCTAGTTAGGTGTACCACCACAGTCGAGCAATCCTTCACAAAGTTTACGGTTTGCTAAACCCTCGCTGACCTTAAAAGAATTATAAGTTGCGGCTCTCGTTAAGTTATGAAGTCCCGATACTCAAGATCATTATACATGTTGCAGCGCTCAAATTATTATTTCACTGTATTCGAGGGCATTGTACTGTGGATATGTTTGTGATGGATAGCTTGCGACCATTAAATTAACTGGCCAAAATTGTAAAAAAATGCTTTCTCTCCTGGGATAAGAGTGGTAACCCTTGTGAAGCAGAAGACATTATTCTCAGTGTTTCAGTTGACGTGCTGCTTTGTGGTTACTGTTTGTGCCGAACATTTTCAGGATTTCTAAATTCTGTTGTTCTAGTGGTTGCCCTGAAGGGAATTGATCATCACTGTACCTGTGTAAGGAGGTGAGAAACGACCTGACCCTCAACGCTGTTACGTCAGTCCAGCTCAACTCGGTGGTGGCGAGTATGCTGAGTCTGTCCTCGTCACCATGTGTTGCTGATGCTCCCAGCGGAGCCAGCAATGATTATTGCAAGCAGCGCCTGTGTGTTCGTTGGTTAGAACTCATTATGCTCTGGTTGTTTGTTGAAATAGCTGGTGTGCCCAGATACAGACCTCTAACACGAGTGCCACCTGTTTTGTTTCTATTTCTCATACTGCATCGTCTTATGTTGGGGCTAACGCTGTCTCAAAATACGAAGCCCATCTATGCCCGTTAACTGTAAAGCATATCCAGGCATTACGAGACTAGTTATCTTCTAAAGGTTCTTATGGATATTCCTTGTGACTTTGTATTATTGTTTAGACAATTCGCTCTATTGCGAAGCCCGATCTCTTGTGTCAGCTGACGATTCATCCTTCAGAGTCGGGTAGTAAAAGTAAGTCATGAGCTTGTATGCATGTAACAAGACCTCAAGAATTAGCCACGGAGAAACATCTATACGTAATATGCTCGCTCCTTCGTACAGCTATTGTATTACATTAGGGGAAATGACATGGTGTTTGTCAGCATTCTGCGTATCATACAATCTCTAATTTTCACTCTTGTACTGTATACTTTTTGATTGTACTAGCATGGTTAAAGTATTAAGACTACCTATCTCCTCTTACTCAATGACATGTTAAACTGCTTCTCATTATTCATACCTTGTTGTATGATTACGCTATCAAAACTTAAGCTCATTGCGACCCGAGAAGGAACTGAGCATTTGTTGCTTGCCAGGCAACTGCTGTGTTCATTAATTAGCAGAACTGTGCTTGATGTGTGGCGCGTAGCGAGGATTCGTGGAGCGTGAAGGCGAGCTAACGGAACCATGGAGATCCACGACCCCGGCGAGGTGAGGCACTAGCGGGTTCATCTGTCACGAATTGGCGCTTCCACTTGGCTGAACCAGTGCCATATTTCTCTGTGTTTACCTTGTGTTTCCGACAAGGAATTCACCAGTGTTTTCTGTTTTCGAAACTGACGATTTGATAGTTATTGTTGGGAGTTTATTTCCAAAATTGTGTTTTAAAATTGGCTTATTTAAAACCAAGATTCGAAGAGTATTGAAGCAAAAAATTCTTTCTTTGTTTACGATATATTTGTATTTGTCGATGGGTGTCTTTGTTTCTATATTTTGTCTAGGAAAGCTATTCAGAGTACCTATTAGTACTTGGAAAAGAAAAATTTGTTTGAAACCAATGATTTTGAGTCTTTCCTATTTATTATCTGGGATTTTGACAAATTCCTCTTGTTTTTCCCATAAGAACTCTGAAAACTTTTGAGTTAAGTTTTAAAATTTGCTATCGGTAGCAGATTCAAACTTGTTAATCAACGTTGAATATTCATCGTCACTCTATTTCGGGCGTTTCTACGGGACGGTGCACAGTAGCTACGTGGCTTCAACATGGAACAATTGGGCATGTAATCACGGATGTCAGGCTTCATTCAGTCATTCATTAATTCATTCACGTTTCGCTACTAACTAAAGACAATGCATTTCACAAGGCTCTGTCAATTGCGTCTATTGACTGTTTTGTAATTCGTTACGTTTTCAGAGAATTAGTCTTGCAGGCGAAATAATATTGTAACTATTACAAGATCGTGTAGGTGTTCGCACATGCGTGTAGATGCCAAGATTTTTTCTACTGCCGGGGAGACATACGAGACTAAGCAAACTCTAGCTCACACCCAACGCACATTACTGACAGTTTTGCGTTTAAGGAATAAATATTTCATTACATTTGTTCCAAATATTGTTTTTTCCTAGAATTATTTCGTTGTGCATGCTGATTAGAGCGATTGACATTCTTAAATTTTCTTTACTCTTGTTTGATTTAGATAAGTGTATGAGTAGTCTAGTCGTATTTTAACCTTACACTATTTCGAATGTTGTTCAATCTTTTAGGCGTGACTTGATTCATTTGATGAAAATTCCATTCAAAAGATACAAAAAACTCAGGAAACAAATCGTGCAAGTCGAGGTTTACGAGTTTGCTTGAACGTGCTGCAACTGTGCACGCTGGTACGTAACACCTACACGGCATCACACCGACGTGCGCCTCTCATGCGGAAGAGAGCGAAAGCAGCGCGCCTGTGTGTAGTGGGTGGCTGTGATGCTGCTTGCTTTACGAGACACAACTGTAGCTATAAATTTTTGTTCCTATGTAGCTGTCGCTACCTCAATTTCAAATTTTACGTGGACGTGTTCCAAGTTCAATTAGCTGTGCTGTGCGCTGTATGTACGTCAATGTTAAAGTCTAGAGAAGAAGGTTAGTGTTCATATATGTAAGGAGGAAGTTCAATGTTGACTTTTAAGGCGGAACTTGAAGACTAGCACTCCATAAACGGTGATAAGTTTCAATGTGAGATCTATAAAGTAATTTTGAATTGGTTCTATTGATGTTTCGTCTTGCATCGTTATAGTCACTAATCAATGAATAAAAAATATATTACTTGAAGTATCATGTAGAATTATGAATTCATCAGTCCTATTTATGTACCGATTGTAGGCAGTAGTAATAAATTTTTTTGGTTGCTATAATTTACTTGTGTTGAAGTAAAACTGAGCGTTTCTTGTAGCAAATCTGCTAATGTATACAGGTGACTTCGTACCTGATCTCTTTCGTTTTAACCCTAGCTACGATTTAACTATTATGCTTTCAAATCAAATGTTCCAGTAAATGAGGCCTCACTCGTATTCTAGTGTAAGTATAACAAACTCTTCCGTGCACTTAATTCTACAGATTTGTAGGTCTACACATTACTTCTGTTTACACCCATCTTCCCAAACACATCACGGATCAGTGATGCTACGTAGACAATATTTTGCTGTTGACGCCTCTATAATAATTTCACGCTATACTAGTATCGATCATAATTTTTGATCAAATTGAACCACAAATATGAAATATTCCATATCACTCTTATATCACTGCAAACGGAATTCATAAGTGCCAAATTGGGTGCATGAATGACTTATTTTAGTAGAGTTCTTTCTTTTTTATCGGGAGCGATCCATGCGTCGACAGCCTACTCGGCCACTACAGCTATATCTGCCCTGCCCCTCCCATAAGGTCAGGCATGTTATTGAACGCGGCATTCTTCTGACCTTTCCTGAACTGTGGCGTATTTGTTGGCGCTCTGACCTAATGGAACTTGCTCCTCGCCTGCTACTGGCCGTTGTTCCTTGCTATCGCTGGTGGTCATGCGTCTTCGGCAGCTTAAAAAATTGTCTTGTTTAATGGTCCGAATCATGCATTCAACTGTGGTTGAATGTCATCGTATGATGTTTCGAAGATGTTCTCATATAAAAGTGAGGCGTTGGCGTTTCTTAAAAGCTTGAAAAAGCTTTAATTTTTTGTTATGATTCCGTGTAACTAGGTAGACGACTGTTCATACTTTTCTATTACTATTTTCTTGTGGTTCTTGTTTTTTGGTTTTTATTATTTTCTACGGCGTAATAAATGATTGTACAATGTTCTATTAGTAGCATCGATCTTCGCGTCAAACTTCATTTCCAGTTATTAAACGCTATCAGTTTACGACTATCTTTTTGGACAGCTTGCAATGTTCGAATGTTTATTTTTCGTAGAATAAGTTCGCCATTTGTCACGTCGTTTTTGTTTCTGTTTTTGCCGTTCCGCGTCGTACACAATAAAGTTTCCTTGTTATTGCTGTTTGACAACATGCGTGTCGTATTGATGCGTTCAGCACGATGACGTTCAAGCTCACTATGACTTTTGAAGCATTTCGTGCTATAAAATAACGTTCTCACGCGCGTAGTATTTTTGAGGGAAGCGATGAACGAGCCACCATTCACTGTAACTGTGTCGTGCCTCAGATACTTGGTCTCACTCTCCTTTAATCTGCCATCCTCTTCTCTGAACTCCATCTTAGCTTCCCCTACTGTCTGGTCTGTTGTCCAGGCTCTGCGCTTCCGCCATTTTCCTGCTTGTTGCTTCGTTGTCTTTTATATTCGACTTGATGTTACAGCGTCAACAAGCCAACAGTTTCTTTGAAATTCATGTTGTTCCTTGCTTTTTTCCTAGGGGCTCAGCTGCATCGCGGATTTAGAGCAGTAACTCATTAGCTTGCTTTTATTTAATGTTCGGGGTAAAAACGATAGCTAAGATATTCGACATATTCACGAGTAGTGTTTCGCTAACGAGTGTTGATTTTTATCTGCTAATGTTTGTTCGACTTGAATTACTTTTTTTAAAATCATGTCATGGTCTCATGTCGTTTACTTCCTTATGAAAACATAGTTATCTGAACGAGTTCAGGTCAATAGAGATCGCTTACGGTCAGGTGTGCGTGATAAGGGCACTTGAGACGAGTCTATGGGATGCAACACACTCAGCGGCTTCATTGAGTCCGTAAACTGCCAGACTTGGTGTTTCTACACATCCGGGGTCTGTGCAGACTTCATGTCTGTGCAAACATCGAGGCCGTGCTGGGCTAGTTGCTGTGCAGACCTGAGATGCACAAGGCACAGTTACGGGACCCAGGATCTTGCGCTAGGAGCTTCACAAAATTTTGTCAGTCGCTGGGTCGCAACAAGAATCAAGCAGCTTATAGGATTTAATTTATTTCTGTCATCTGTAATACGATAAAAAGATGGAACTTAATTACGTTTATGCATTTGTACTAGTAAGGGAAGTGAATTAAAATTTTTCATTTGTAATTATTTTTGAGCACTAACTTATTTTTTGTGTTAAAGATCTTCAGTATGAATTGACTTGTCAGTCGGCTACCCACTCGTGCGGTGCATATTTGCTTGCCATTGCCCGTGAAGTGTCCGGGGCGTTGTTAACTGTTGCATGGTGTGTTGGCTGGTGGCTGTAGCGCCTTATTAGGCTCCAGGCCTACCTCCTCAACACTTCCTTCCTGCCTCCCGCGCTTACGTTCTTCTGAGGGCCATGTTTGCGTTAGAATATCACGTCCTTATTAGGACACAAGATGTGATCAATATTGCAGGGGGAATTAAACTAGTGAACGTGCTCGATATTTTAGTTAAGGTCGTGTTCATGTTTGTGTTTTCATAATTTTCTCACAATCTATTTTTCATTTTAATCACGCTCAAATAATTGTTAAGCTTTAGGTACGCTAAGTTTAGCCTTATTCATGACATTGCTGATTTCAAACGCTTCACTGGACCGCCTTAATTTAAGGATTCTGTGTGTTTGTTTCAATGCAATTTACAATCGCCTGCAAACAACCAACTTGGGCCTGTGATATGGAAATATAATGAAGTATATCTAAAACTGTTGTGTCAAATACGAAATATATTTAACTTTTTCCCTCTGGACGTAAATGATCTGGACCTATTTACATTGATTGTTATTTCTTATACAAAATCGAAGCTAGTTGAAGTTTACGCCTACAAATGATGATGTTAATGAAATTTCAGAAGCAGTCATTTTTTCATTTCATGCACACTTTTGTGTTCGTGAAGCATCAAAGAGAGACTATCGTTATACTCTTCTTCACGCAGCAGGAATCTGATTCTTTTCTTCGTAAAACCGCTTTGCGATGTTTTTAATGTGTAACAAGAAGAACTGTAATTTGCGGAATACTTGGACACGGACGTCCGTGATGCTCCTTCATGTTCCTCATTAGGAACTGAAGTTTTTGCTCCTAATGATCATTGACAGCTGTTTTTTTACCTTCCCACCCTGATGTCGTTGCGAAGTCAATGAATCCACTTAACTACAATGTAAGTTTAGATTTGTTTCCTGCTGCTCATTAATTAGCAAAATTAATGTTATGTACTAATTCTTCGATATTGTGTAGTGGAACTCATTGTGAAAGATTTAAGTATCGATGCTGTTGAGTGTTGTTTGGAGAGGGATGTACAGGAGTTGGACAAAATAATGGAAAAACCTTACATTTTGGCATCATAATCTTTGAACGTGTTTTAAACAATCAAAACTTTACGTATTTTAATGTTTTTTGTTTGTTGTTGTTATTTGATATGTTTATTTAAGGTAACTTTTTTACAGATATTAAAAAAAATTGATTATAATTTATAAAATGGCAGACCTCTCGGACTTTCAAAGAGGCCAAATTGTTGGTGCTCGTATGGCAGGCGCTTGTGTAATAGAAACTGTTCGAATGTTTTGCGTTTCAAGAAGTACTGTTGCAAAAGTAATGACTGCCTTTGAAAGAGAAGGAAAAAACGTCCTCAGCAAAGTACAGGTCTGGCCGAAAGTCGAAGTTGTCTGAGAGAGACCGTCGGACTCTAAATCGAATTGTTAGAGAGGATCGCAAGACCACGGCTCCTAAAATCACTGCTGAGTTCAATGAACACCTACAGAACCCAGTTTCAACAAGAGCTGTTCGTCGGGAGCTGCACAAATCTGGATTCCACGGAAGAGCTGCAATTAGAAAACCTCTGCTCTTAAAGACAAATGTTTCAAAGCGTTTAGAGTGGTGTAGAAACCGCCAGAATTGGCCCCTCGAGCGGTAGAAAAATGTGATTTTCTCTACCGAATCATCGTTTACCTTATTTTCTACCTCCGGCCGAGTGTACGTATGGAGACAGCTGAAAGAAGCATTTAATCCAGACTGCCTTCTCCCAACCGTAAAACATGGCGGGGTTCTGTGATGATCTGGGGCAGTATTTCTTGGAAATTTGCCGGGCCAATGATTTTCCTTCATGTGAAAATTAACAGCCGAGACAATTTAGGAATTTTGGGCGACCAAGTTCATCCTATGGTTCAAGAACTGTTTCCGGAGAGGAACGCCATCTTTCAAGATGATAATGTCCCAATCCATACAGCTAGAATTGTTAAAGAATGGCACGAGGAACATTCTAATGAAGTTAAGCGTCTCATCTGGCCACCACAATCCCCAGACCTCAACATTATGGAGCATTTATGGTCGATTTTAGATATTCAAGTAAGAATTCGATTTCCACCGCCATCGTCTAAAAGAACTGGAGGGTGTTTTAACTGAAGGATGGGCTAAAATTCCTTTGGAAACAATTCACAATTTGTATGAATCAATATCTCTGAGAATTGAGGCTGTAATTGCCGCCAAAGGTGAACGTACACCATATTAAAATATATATTTGTTGATTTTTTAATGTGTTTCCATTATTTGGTCCAATACCTGTATATCGAGCGAAGTAGTCCGTTATTGTTTTACACGATAATGCTAGCGCTTTAATAATATCTTGTAAAATTCTAAAGCAGTCTAGAACATGCATATCTTCCATCATTGTGTGTGCGTTATCTTCGAACTGAGTGGGAACCAAACGTTGATTTCACTAGCAAATTGGAGGATGAGCTCGCCGTCAAATCGGCCAACGTGGATTGTCTATTTTACTGATGTACGGCCTACTTTGCTGATGAATAACAATTAACATCCGTTCAGCTGCATAAATGTTATGTAGTATAATTCGTAATATACAATCATATTTATTTCGCGGGGACGGAACAGTTATACTCTAATTTTAATTTTTATCTATATAGATAATATATCAGTTTTCGTTTGTGTTTGGTATACTCTGTGTAATATGTAGTGTTTAATTATAAGTTTTTAGTGTGAATAGTTTCGTTGTGAATATTATTAAAATGTTGTTCATGTGCTCTATAATCTCATGACTGGAGTGTTATCAATATTTGGCTAGTATTAGCAATGTGTTGTTGTATTGTTGCTTGTATTGAGTTTGTCTTCTAAGTTCTCAAATTACTCGTGACCAAGAGTATTGGCATCACATGCGACGGGGAGTCCGGAAGTAGTCGTGCTCTCATGCGGTAGCCATGTTCGACCATGTTAGATCGAGCTTGTACAGACGGCTAGACCTCTTGCAAACTTCCATTTTTGGATCTCGCGAGTAACAGATCGGATAACACAGCTGCTGTACCGTTATGTCCTAGGCAATATGCTGTGGGACGTACAGTGCGTATTCTTTCAATTTATGCCATCCGGAAATTATCAAGAATTGTCTCTTGATTTAAAATTCAAAGCTGTTACTTCTACCAGTGTCCTGGCATCCCACGCAAGGGGGTCGGCGGCATATGGTTCTGATGGTTACGAACACTCGTTGTGCAGGAGTGTTGTCTTGCAGGATTGTTGTCTTGCAAGGTTATCGTATTGCAAGGTTATCGCTTTGCAGGATTGTCGTCATATATCAATAGTAACTTGCTTGTCTCTGTACTTGTTCCTTCATTGTCGCTTTCGTGTCGTCTGTGCCGCACCAGTTACATGGTTTGAACTAGTGGATCTTGATCTGCAGATTCGGTGGTCAAATTTTTTATTTTACTTATTTTCATTATTTAAAATGAAATATTTTTTGAAGTTGGAGTTGGAGACCAGTGTTGCAAAGGTTGTGTGTGTGCGATCTGAACTGTTTTTTGTACACTTGTGGGCTTAATAGGAGAGTGCCGTAGTGAGTCAGTCTTTTATAAATGGACAGTTAAGTTCTAGACATTAGTTGATGTTTCGTACGAATTAAAATTAATACCTGTTTTTATTTTAGTTTCAATCACTTTTTCGTGTATTAATGATGACTTTCTTTTTCTTTCAGGTGAGTTACAGCTGTAGCGCTTCTTCATATAATCTCATAAAGCACCTACTGGAAGGGCGTTCAAAATCAGTAAGTAATTTGTTATTTAAATCTTCTTAGTGTTCCTTCGTGTGCTATCTTCTCCAAACTCTCGAAATATTTTGTTTTGTTTTAATAATGCCCTAGAGATACTGTATAACATGTTCGTCATTGTTGCCAAACTAGTGTTCTCTCTATTTCAAGGGACTCTCCTCGCATATATTACTAATACATTAATAGTCTAATGTAAAATTGGAACTTTGAGTTGCTTCAAATATTGGTATATGTATTTTAGAGTTTGCAGTACAACGACAAGTGAGGTAAGTCAAAGTGCAGTGTGACATCACGACAGAAATGTTTACCGAACGTTAAAATTACAACTTTGTTCTTCATTTTTATCCGATGTTGAAGTTTCTTGTTCCCTGATGCGCTGTTTATTCTGACAAGAAGGAGGGTGATCTCCTACTTAGAGATTCTTGAGAATCTTTCTCCTAGTAGATAATTCACGAATAACCTTTATCCGTTATGCATTCAATAATTACACAGTATTGGTGAGTTTTTATTGGATATAAACATTTGGTAGTGTCGCAAAATTCAACGTACATCGTGACATGACTCTGCTTGTGTGTATAATTGGTATCTCTAGTAGATAAAATTTCTAATATGTTCACATCCGTCGGTGTTGTTTGTGTTTGCTTCCTGTGGTACTGGAGCTACCTAATTGTGCATGGTCACATCAGCCGGTGGTTCGTAAATCTACAACTCCTCTTCCTGCTTTCCTTTGTTATGACTTCAAAGAGGAAGCATTATCGGGACTTGTCAAGAGACACCTTGTTCCTTCTTAGCATTTGTTTCCCGACTACTTTCTATGAATAATCATTTTACTTTTGTGATACTGATAAATTTATTCTCTATGGTATACTGCCTTTCGAATAAGTTTTCATGTGGTATGAATCGATTTTCTCAGTTTTTCTGCTCCTCAGGCATGCACTATTCCTACGTCTAGGTGAACTTACTTTCACTGTGAACATCAATTTTTGTCATGCAATTATCCGCTAGTAGAGTTAGTTAACGATTCTAGTAAACGTGCATCTATTTCTTATAATTAGCATGAGTAATGCTAGAGCATGTTCGTTAGCCTCGCTGATGAGGGCTTCGCTACTTACCACTGGAGCTTGCGTCCCACGCTTGTACCATAGCGTGTTTTTGAAGTGTGAGCGATTTGATCTCGAACAAAATTTGCCTGGGTTGACGAGCACTGAGCTATACCTGGACACGCTCATTACTAGTCGTTACTCTGCCATTATGATCATGCGTGGACCAGGCGTCACAATGCCTGGCTAGTAAACGTCTCAGATGGCCCTACGATAGCTTCTCTATTGCTAACAGCGTCCTCGTAACAGCAGCCTCGAAATTCATAGACATAAACGCCCTTCAGCGTTCTGCTGAGCAACACGTAAGTATAAGATCTGTTAAGCTGAGATCTCAGTTTGAGATCTTAATGCGTTATGTGTTCACTTCAACTGATGAACATGTAGTTACGCACGAGTGAAATGAAACTTTCAAAATGGCATCGCGTGTAACTCAATTTGAAAGAGACGACGCGTGTTGAACTATTCCCTTACATTTCTAGCATATTTTTCATGTGTAATTATGAACGTATTGACTTACGTACATTAAAATTTGCTATGTGTGCCGTAACGTACGTTGTGTGATACTACCGAAATGGACTATAAGAATGTAACTGTGCTCCATTCTGGACAACTTTTTTACTCTTCATATACTTGGTAATGTCTTGGGAATTAAGTTTCCCGATCTAGTGAATGTGTAACCTTATGAGTATGGCGACTTTCACTGGCTGGAATGAGGGTAGTATATATTTTAGGAGCATCGAGACGTGTTTCTCTCAACTAGAGCTAAATTTAAAGACTATGATGCATGAGGAGATGTTTCTGTAGTGAGGGTGGGCAGATTACACCGCTGGTTCATCAAAATAACTACAATGAAGGTACATGAAAAACATCGTAAGTTTTCTTCATATTCTTTTTCTAATTACGGTGGATCAGCATCGATCGTCGTTTGTGTACGGTTTATCTTTACAAAATTTTGAATTTAATGAATATCTATGTATAGTTTTATTGTGCATCTTTGTTCCCTCCAGTGTAAAACCATGGTTAGCCGCTGCTGTTGGTACGTGAGTTTTATGTTGGAGATCTCCGAAGTTGTTTCAGAAATCACGACTCCCGAACGACTTTTTCTGGAAGTCTGGAAAAAGCGATGTAATTAATGCTCGTCTGGCAGATTTTTAACAAATGCTGTTCATTGCAATTATTGCAAGCTCGAGGTCTAAGCTAGTTTTGTATATTTTTTCAAGCTCAGGCGTTTTTAAATTCATGCATGACGATTTTATGCAAACTTCGTTTTAATTAAAGATTATTTTGCTTGCTGCTGTTTATCTACAACGTTATAAAGTTGAATCTAATATTGTACAGTTCAACAATCGCTAGATCTCGACGACCTCCCGTCCGATTTTTAATTCTGCAAGCTACAGGAAATCGAAGCTTTATTGAGTCTCCCTGTCTTCCATGTTTGTTCTTCCCTTCGCAATTCTCCATATTGCAATACTGACTTCACTCTCAGGGATGAAGAAACAAAACTGAAAATACATCGCTTGTTTCTGCGGACTGTCCTTAACTTATTTTTCTATAGGAACAAACAATGTTGCCGCGTCGCTAGCAGAGCTAGGTATGAAATTTACCAATGCTGGTAGTGCTTAAATAAATCTTACTAAAATGTTATCGAAAATTTCTCGATATTGGATTTGTTTTACGTCAGCCAATAACTTGAAATCGATTAATACATGAGCGTGTGTTTAAATTAAAGTATAGGACTGGAGAGCGTCGAGTGTGGAGTGGTTTTAGGGGAGGCGGGTTTCCAAGGTCCAATATTTACGAAAACGCCATGTGCAGGAACACCGTCAGTTCTGCTGCCTCGCGCTGTGGTATCTCGGAAATCAATTAGCTCAATCAGCGTCTCCTTACGTTAAGTTTATTGGCCTATATGGGAAAGCAATTGGATAGCTATGGTAGGTTCTCCGTATTGCTCTCGAATTTTGATTGTTAGGCCGTTGGTTTCTGCGCACGTTCCTACCGACTTCAGTTTTTGAAAAAGAACAATTCTCATGTGTACATTTTAGTTGTGAATTTAGTGGAATGTTTATGTTAGACCTAATTATATCAGAGGTTCGATATTTCCCATACAGGATTATTGTTGTAATGTGATTTTTGCTCGTAAGAAAGTTCAAGAGTGAATGTCCGAACACTTTATGATCAACCGAGGGGTAGTTGTGAAATATTGTATAGTTTACTAATGAACTTCGTCATAGTTAAAGGGAAGTTTCTCATATTAATTGACTGTCGAACCCAAGAAGTTACCGGGTTACAGCTAGGGTTAGACGAATAATAGCTTAAATACCACGAGCAAAGACTTCATTGTAAAAGATTCGCTCATATCATCCTTCCCCTCTCTTTACGTACCTGACAATATTATCTTCCTATTTTACGCTCCTTTGTTCTCGTAGTTACTTTTTATTTTAAATTTTACAATTCATACCTGCAAAGACAATGCTATAGGACAGGTAGGTCATGGTAAACTGAGCAAGGCTCTTCCTAGTCGGGCCTATAGTCTGCGACTAGCTCTAATTGTAATGCCGGTCAGCTGAGTTCGACTGGAAGGAAGCAGGCTCTCAGCCAGCTGTGACGCTCTCTCTCTCCGTGTATCATGCAGCATCTGCTTTTTTGGTGCGCCAGGGTCAAGTCTTAGCGCTCCTCAGTTACACTTGTGCTGCAATTTCTCTTAGTTGTATGACAATGTCTTGTTCAATGATAATCATACGTATGCTGAACGGAGGAACGGGAATTTGAAATCTGTCAAATATTGTGAATTTCAGAATTCTAAATACGAGTTGTTTTTAGGAGATTGTTCTACTGCTCCTCTCAACAGAATAAACAAAACTTGTTGCGGAACGGCTTTATGGGTATTGTAGCTGAATTTTCTTTATTTAGTGGGCTTATCTATGACATTTCATGTCATTTCTTATTTCTCTTTCGCATGAGTATCAGTTTTACCGCAAAGTCACCAAAATTTAATATCAAATTGACGTCTTTTCTCATCGAATTCTTCGACATATGGTATGCAGGTTACGCTGTCCAAGAAATATGTAGAATTCCTACGCTTCACTTGATTTATCAAGGATTTTTTTGCCACATAATTGCGACGCACCCTATAATACTGAGGCCTTATTTATAGTGTTATATTCAGTTGGTTTCTAGCTATTGGCTGGCTCTCTGCTAGTATGATGCATAGTATGCTCTGTACTTGTTGTCAGTCTCTAATTAAGAAGCGTCGTGCTATCACCGCTGGCCTCCCAATATCGACAACTTTATAATTACTTCACGGGCCCTCCAGCGCTACCATTTTTGGCTGCGGTAGCATCCAGTGGTGTAGCTACGGTGGTTATCTGTGGGTAATGAACGGTCCAGTGATTTGTTAGAAATCATAGAACTTGCAATCACGTGACAGAACTGATTCAGGATTTTGTTGTGGCGAAATGAGTGTTCTTCAAGAGTTGATGACTTGCTGTCATTCGCTTGTGCTGTTTCTTGTGTACGTGCGCACACGTTCAGTATGTTGAAGTTGCAGAGGCAATTAAATTAAATTTAATGTGCAATATATACTGCGTTGTAAATATTCTGCACAGTATATTCAGTAAATCTACAAGTATGTGGTATCAAATGAAGCCATGCGCCCCACAATAGTAAAAATGCCAAAAATAAGTTCTGAGTAATTACCATACAAAGTTTGCAAAAGGGATATTCCCGCAACATAATTATACACGCATGAATGTGTTCTTGGTCTCCTTTTGTAGGTTAACTACTAAATGAAGCTTGTATGTGAGATATCGGTACCATAGAAAAAGAATTGTTTAGCTGGTGGCGTCTTCGCCCTTGTGGCACGGAACGCTTCAATAATGTTTGCCTGAGTTATCAGATTATGGTTGTATTCTATCTTCGGTATTTTCCACCGCATGAGCAGAAATGAAAATGCGCAATAAATATAAGGTCTAATGTTCGATCGTCCAATCATCAAGTGTTACCAACTTGGTGCTGTTTTTCCTGTCATCTGAATTTTATCGTCAAAATGTCAAGCTGAATGTCAACTTCTAACATTTTTGCCGTTTGGCAGAAGGCAAGATGAATGTTTTTGCAAAGCCAGAAATTGTTTTGATCTCGTGAAGGTCCTTGAGTCAACTCCAGTGTTTTGCTTCGAGTGCTAGAACCGACTGTTCCTGTAAATTCAAATCACACTTTTCGGCCCTTTTGCTTGCTGCTTGTTTTTTTCATGCTTGCACTTATCTGCTTCTTCGTTAAAAAATTCCACCGACTTGCCAGTTTGTAAATTGTTTGAAATCAATAAAACGTGCTCAGTTAGACGTCTCATTCTACATTCGTGATCCGAGAAGATAAAGTTAGACATCATTTGAGAAATAATTCATCATTTCTAAACCTAGAGCTACTCAAATTTGTCCAGGGCTTGCCGTTTGTTTTCGGCGACTAAGTAGGTGAGCAGTCGCAAGACTGAACGCACGTGCTATTTTGCTATAAGTTCATCTCGAACTTATTTACGAAACACTATTTCATTTTTATATGACAACTTTGAAATAGAGGGACTTTTAACTCAGTTCGAAATCACCCAATGTATTTTTCCCGTTGTAATGTTTATTTTAGCACGATTTCTTACGCGCGTCTGCACACGTGATTATGTATTTATGACACGACTGTTCTACGTACCAGGCGAAGCGCTGTCTTTTATTGTGTGACTGGCGTTTGTAACATCAACTTCTGTCTTGCGAACATTTTAGCTTTGTGGCCTTTTGCGGTAAACTATTTAATCCAAGGCTTTGATTTTTTTAGTGCAGCGATCTTTATCAGTATTTAAGTTTTGTTCGAAGGTTATCATTCTTCCTTGTTTTCTTTTGGAGCTTCAAGCCTCTTAATATCCTATTAAGAAAACACGTTATGAAGGACACAACCTGTTTAAGATGATCATTCTAATGAAGTTCCCATTGTCCTGATACGCTTAACGCGCCGTGGTGTTCCACGCTTCCTATTGCAGTTGTAACGACCCTTTTAAGTCTCGTGCAAGTCCAACCAGTGGAAGATCTTCTAAATGTATTCCCTGGATAAATTTCAGGATTCATCACCTACATGATGTTGTCCAGCCTGCGTTTGCCTCAGATATAGAGCTCTGTGATCAGTCTGTTATATTTACTGCGGCCCCGTCATGTTCATCACACGCCTACGGAGGGCATTTCTACGGCTCACTGGAACACCAAGAAGTTCATGGTGCCACACTTCATCCTGTCTTGTCGTTGTTTCCAGGTTATGCAAAAAATTTCAACTGTGGGAGTGCACTACTTTTTGGCATCGTCATTGTCTTTTAATAACGATTAGGTTGATGTTTTGTTATCTTTCATGTCCACCGACATTTAATGTGTTGAAGCTCTGTTAAAGTAAAGATTGAGTTTAGAATCAATACCTACTCCAACACGATGTAGAAATTTGTTTCTATGGGTTTCTATTTTTTTAGCGCTAATCTAAAGAGTTTTAGCATTCAAGGGCCAAGTTTAAATGGTCGTTTTTGTGGTATGAAGTAATAATTTTGACGTGGAATATCGGGAGCTGGTTGTCCTGGCCTCCACAGGCCAATCAACTGTGATTCACCACTCAGTTCAAGGACGTCTGTGCGCTTCAAGAGACGCTCCTCGGCCTTCACTGCGTTTTCGGCTCCCAGTTTTTTTCTTTTCACCAAGTGTTGATGAGCCTGAGCTGCTGTGCAGGAAACCTGGGGTCTGTGTGTGTCGATGACTTCATTTTGCCATTACGGCTCTAAGCTTCCCTCTTCCTAGCATTACGAGTATCATCAGTCTGCTTTCCTTGTGTTCTGTTAAGCATGACGCTCTTTTTAGGACAATATTCCTGTATATTTACGTTACCTTTGAGTAAGTAATTTAGGATCTTCTTCTTTCCGTTAACTGAACTTCTACTCGTATTCAATAAAAAGGGATGAATATACATCATTGTTGATTTGAATAAAATGATTTAAACAATTTTTTCATCCAGACGGAGACCTTTTTGACGTGTCTTCGTTTTTCTTCGTCGTGCTAAAGTTGGACACGCCTTTTTACTTAACGACGATATTTATGGGAGCAGTGGCTGAATTCCATACAGCAGACCAACCTGTGTTATCTCTTCAGGTGACTCACGCCATTTACTTGAATGCTGGCGTTTGTTCCGTACAATATGCTTGTTTAGAGTAAGCAAAAATAGCTGGTCACCTTGATGGGTGCTCACTGTTTTCTTTCCGCGTTAAGTGTCGATGGCAGTCAGCTATAATGTGTGGATGTTCTTAGGTTTAACATTAAAGTGACCTAGCAGGTAGATAAGACTTAACGCTGTCTCTTTGTCATCCGTCCCTTGAATCAAAAACGCCTTTCTTGAATAAATGGTCAGGTTGTTCAAACATTTATAACAGAACTGTTATCTAGGTTGGGATACTACGAACGTGTTTTGTTCTCTTACTTATAGATAACTGTGGAACAAATTGAAGACTTGTCCTCATTACGTTCAACCCCAGGGGTGTGATGAATGAGATAGTCTGTTTCTTTATATTTTGGGGCTTGACACTCATCAATGGATATGTAAAATCCTCCAACAGCTTGCTAATAGGACGTGCTAGTATCGTTTGTTACATTTAATGTGTGTATAAAACCGTGACGATATTCGGTAATACCCTGGGCTACCTGCGTCAGATTTGGCTGTAATCATAAGAATGTGTAGTGTGTTTAGCTTGTTAGTATACCTTACATGTTTGTCTTTAGCCAGCGCTCATTTTCGGAAAGAAAGCTGCGGTCATTTCGGTGAGCACAGTAACTTTTGTTCCTGTTTCTTCTGTTAACAAATTTGTCGGTGTGGGATCTGTTTGATCTAAGTACTACTCTTTGGCTGTGTGAATCAGGACAATTATCAAAATGCGTAACTTCATATCGATCATAATATAGTGGAAATTCATTCACCATTTAACATTGAACTCACTTCGAGTCACCACGTTGCATTTGATTTTAAACCCAGCTAATATTTCTCAAGTAATATAGAATCGTAAGAGTATGCAGCTCAGCTCGTTTGTCTCCTTCATTTATGCAACCTCATTGCAAGTTACGGTAACCGTGAGTTTGATTGTTCTGAAATTACTTGCTGTTTTAGCAAGTGTACAGAATACTGTGAAAATGAAACAATGAATATTATTTACAACTATACTTTATACCTCTTCACCTAGTACTTGAGGATGGGCATCGTATTGTTTAATGGTGGAGCTGTTTCAAGAGTTTGGTGGTTTTAGATTTCAATCATGAGTAGTTTCCGCTTAATAGAAGTCAAATATAATGCCGCATTTAGAATTTCGTGTTTTCACTTTTACTGGAAATTACGTTTAAAAAGAGTTGGTATACCATTCTCATATCAGCAGCAAATACGCGTGCATCATAATATAAATTAAAATTTATGACTTAAAACTAATATTTCGTGTATTGCGGGATTACCGCCGTATTATCATGTCGTGTTGTCAAAGCGTAATCAGAAAATACATGTTGACTTGCATTGTCAGCAGCTGCAACGCGTGCGTGAAAATCCTTTAAGGCAACGCCTCGCTCTCATCGCCAGAATAAACTTTGTACAAAAATCACACATGGAAAAATGTTGGGTGAGGGCTGATTTGTTCTACCCCATTCACCAAATTCACCAAATCTTGCACAAAATTATATCTTTCTTTTCAAAATGCTAAAAATAGTAACAAAACTTTTCTGGAGAAAAACATTAGAATACTTTTTGGCTATTACTTTATCTAAAAACCAGTTCAACTTAACCTTACGGGAAGCAGCAAGTTACTTAATGAAGGACGTGATGGAATTGACTTCAATGACTAATATGTATAGTATAGATTGAAAATACCCTATCGTTGTTGCTCTTAAGTAAATATGCATCACCAAATGGAAATGACTTATAACTCGACATAATTTTGTCACAAAAGTAACGTTTTTCAATATCAGCGAGGCAAATGTTCGATACATTTTATAGAGTTAAATCATGTGTTATTTAGTGACAATAAGCTTTAAGCATTATAAACTTTATTCTGCATAACTATATTAGGCGGTGGTTCATGTCAATTTATCCCTTTAGCGACCAATTTGTTTTTCTAGTTTCTACGTCTAAGCTCACAAAGACCGTCTGTACACTGATGCAATGAAGCACGCTGAGAGCCAGGCAGCCAAAAGAACGACGCTGTAACATGCCACCGCGTTCAAACCTAGTAGCAACCTCATATTGCTCACTGTTTAATTATTAGAACAATTCTCCCAAAGACCGTGAAAGACGACCGAATTGTCCTTTTAGTCGCTAAAGGGTTATCCTGCGCAGCTTTCACGCATCAAGTTCTTAGTTCTCGTGTGGTGCAGTATTTATGGGGGAACGTAGGCGGAGTACTGGAAAATTTGTCCTTTTTTGCCCCTCCCTATGAATACTTGGCTCAATATACTGTAGTATCGAGAACACTTACGCCTGACGACCATGAGAACACGTAGTTCTGGGTTGAGTTATCGCGAAGAACTTTAGTACCAGAATTAATATGATTTGCACTGCTTAAAAGAGCGATTGAGCTTAAACTATCTCTTCTGAGTTGCTCATGGATGTCATAAATTCCTTTTTGTATAACAAACGTCCTCGAATATTAGCAGGCGGAGTGGATTGAGTGTTTTATTTAAAAGATAATAATTTGCAGCACGTACAGACAACCCTATTTCTTTCTACGTTAGGAATTAGTAGTTCTGTGTTCTTTACACTTCGATTATTTTTCTGATTTCTTATTTGGTTGTGCAACAATAAGCTGACTTACTTACTTGCGTAAAATTCCGCTTCGTCTGTTTGTGTGAACGAGCTCGTGATAACTACAAAACAAAAATACATAAATTTCTCAGTGATTGATAAATCTTCAACATCTCGCTAGGTTAGATCACAAAAACTGCCATGAAAATCTTGAGCAACATTTTTTTACGTTTTACCGGAATACAATTTCGCCAGTTCCCGTTCGCTCACAAATGAAACCTCACTCTTCTTAGATCTGTTCCTAGCTACATACTACAGAGTCAGCAGTTCTTAGTGTACGAATCGATTATGGATTCAGTGTTTCGTGTTTTATTATTCAGGCTTGGCTGGCCGACGTATCGAGCCGATGACTTCTAGCTCAAGTGTTTTCAGTGATGTGTTTATTTTATTTTTTCTATGGTTCCCCTGTTACATGCACTTGAAGAACCTAATCATTCATGAACCTGACTTGTGGGACGTACTTTTTTCTATAGCATATTCTTCTTTATTAGCGAGCTCGTTCATCGAAGAATGGATGAGCGTGACTTTCAATAATATCGATGGCTGGTCTTGACTTGTGTGTTTAACGCTGTTTGTCAGCAATATCAGACGTAACCAAGGCCTTGATTAAATATGTCACTTGAGGTGTTGGTGATCACCCTTCCTGCTTTGGACCATTTTCAGGATACTCCTCGACATGTGGGACAACATCGAATTCTCTTTTGGTGTTAATCTCCTTAGAAGAATTCTGTTCTTGTTCCTTATGTGAGCAGTATATTTAAGTTGTATTTTTAAATTTTCTAGTTTTCAGCTAGATATCCGTTCAGACAAACGTCAGTTAGGTTTTAATACAACAGAAAATTGAATCCAACATTTTATTGCGTATTCATGAAAATATCTCAAGGGGATTTGGTCATAGAATATGCATGTTTGCATGAATCGTACGTTCGTAGAATACCTTGCAGTGTTTGGTCTTGGATTTCATCTGTTTGCCGTGCATAAAACTAAGGGCTGTACCTCGGTGCGCTTCAATCAGTCGACGCGGAACTAAGAATCTTATTTGCTTACGCTACATGCGGAATAGATAACGTGTACACGTTTTCCAGCGAAAATATAATCGTTCATGGTCGGACTTAATGTCCCTGCCCACGACTTGCTCTCATTCGCGAGTGGCCCTCGCTTTATCAACCCGGTGTATCGAACGCTCCTTGTAAGTTCTCCTTTGTTTCTTCCTGGCGTCGATTTACGCCAAGTTCAGGGGTAGATGTCATAAACTGCAAAGATGAAATTAATTCAACAACGTTATTTCTACACCGTAGAGCGTTCTCCTCGCACTTCCTTAACATGTAGAACAAATATCGTATCATTATTGAAGCCGTCAACTAGTCAATTATTATCTTTTTATTGCACAGCTTTTGAAACTTTTTAGAATTTTATTCGTATATACTTCGAGTATTAACATTAAGAATTTTCTCATCCTAGTATGTATACAACTAGCCTACTTGAATATAATTCGCTACTTGAATCAACGTCATTTCCTGATTTTAACTTCTTGCATTAGTTTAACCCTTTCGATCCGGCTTTTGCTCTCAGTTGGGACATACATGTCCCAGCAGGATCGAAAGGGTTAACCGTCTGGCTGGTTATTGATCGTCCTACGCCTTTGTTTCGAAAGTATTTTAATAATGTATATTTGAACGCGATAATAGATTGTTCTTCAATGTGTCACAGATGGCTTAGCATAGCGCTCTTTGGTAACGTAAAATTTTGAGCTTCACGTCAGGAGATACAGATAATATTCGTCTTCGTCAATGCACATCCCAATTTAGTTCTCATCAGAAGTACCGTTAGCAAATAACCGCACAATGAGCAACCCTCATTGCAGAATTCTGTGTTAGAATAGAATAAGGCGATAGGAACAAGCCGTTGGGTCCATTCTTGAGTTACTACGGAAGTTCCATGCAGTCTTGAGTAAAGGCATTAATCTGGCACATGCACCTCAATCACGCAAAAACATTTCAGTCTCGTACACGCGCTTTACTCTCGCAGAGGCATTCTAATCTTGCACATGTACCGCAATCATACACAGACCCCAGGAATTAGAGATACAGAATCAGCACGTTGCAGTAGTAGGTGGTTCTTTATCCAATATTTGCCGAGACGATTTTTAAGCGTGGTCACAGTGCCAGTAGAAACGATCATTTCGCGCCACTGGTTCCAAGTTCCGACAATTTTAACTGGAAAGAAGTTTGGAGTTCGCGATGTCATAAAGTTTCTTAATATTAGTTTTTGGCCAGCATTTCTGGTTCGCACGTTACCGTCTTTTCGAGAAACCATTCCAGGGTAATAGTTAAGGCCGTTGAGATACATGTAGGTCTTAAGGAGTTGGTCCTCGCAGTCTTCTTTGTTCTAGGAAGACGAGTTCAAGCTGCTGAAGACGCCTTTCGTAGCTAAGATTGCGAAGTTCATGGCTCATTTTTGTTGCTTTACGCTGAATTTTCTCTTTTATTAATATCTCTTCATAGAATAGGAGATCCCATGGATTATTGCTCTACATATTCCAGATGTGGCCGTACTAACGTCTGATCCCAAAATTTATTTGTTGTATTGTAGTAATAGGCATGTCATTCATCGTGTGTCTGAAATGCCGGTTGCACCAACATGAATTAGTGAGCATTTATCGATGTAGATGCTCGTTAGTAAATGTTTCTGTCCATTTTTAGTTTACAATTTAGGTGTGATTGGATGCTTACTCTGTCTCTTGCGGCGAAAACTTTATGACAGGAGTTCGTGTCTGTTCATTTTATTGATGATTCCAAAGTCAAGGTCGTTGATGTAGATGATGAAGACGAGCAGGCTTATAACGCTCCCTTGGGGGACTCGTGATGTTAAATGCGTTTAATCACTGCCTTGATCGTGAATCATCGCTCGTTGAGTGCGACTAGTGAGCTAGTATGCATTCATCGAGAGAAGTTGCCTTCTATTCCATGCGTTTCCACTTCGTTCATAAGCATTTCGTGTGAAACTTTATCGTAGGCTCTTTGAAAGCACCCAGATATACAAAATTAACGTTTTTTCGTCGTATATGTGGTTCTCGTCGAAAAAAGTCGAGGAGGTGTTGTGTGAGGCAGCTAGGCGTTTTTCTGAATCCTTGCTTGGGTATCAGTAATCAGGTTTTGGGCTTGGTTTAACCCTTTCGGTACCATGATGCAAATATCAGAACCTTTTCAACATATTTAACATCAAATTTAAAAAAAGATGCTTTGTGATGTTTTACGGTCACTGCATTGTCCTGATCAAACTGTAGCTTGCACTGCCCTACTAGCGTTTGCACAGACACACGTGTTGCTCTGCATCTTAATAGGCGAAAAATGACTGCGGCTACCAGAGATGCCGTCAGTACCGAAAAGGTTAAAAACGCGCGTGTTTTGTCAATTTTTTTAACAATCTCAAATTAATTTTGTAGCTTTGTAGAAAACGTTGAAACTTTGAAAAAGTTTGTAAAAGTAGTATTATTAGTTTGTTGTATTGAACCACGAATGGAATTTTTATGTGTCAAGTATTTCGTATGAAGTCTTAAATCAACTGACCGCTGCGGACGACTAGATAACTCACTCATGTCTGTGCTGCAAAAATGGCAATTTTTAAGCATAGTATAAGAAGAGGTTTATTCGAAGGTATATAAAAACCAGAAATGTATATTAGTTATTCCATGGCTAGAAGAGAGTGAAGTCGGGCGTTGAAACGCTGACTCCGACTCCACAGCCCTGCTTTCGTGCACCCTCCTTCCTGCAAGAGTTGTTGCTGTAGGTTGTGTTTACTTTGTAACTCAATTCCTCGGTATGATGACTCACTTTACTGCTGTTGTCACATTTATCGAGTAGGTATGGTTGTTTTACTCTTATCATAAGTGGTAATTAAAGCCATTGATATAATGATGTTCTCTGTCTACTAAATATCACGTGATTTGCCTGCGACTGACTGTTTTATCGCTGCGTTAGAACTTCATCATGCGCTCGCAATCAATTTATGTGTATAATGACCGAAGGAAATGATTCTTATCTACATAAAATTTTCCTCTTTAGTGATATTTTGCTCCTCATGCTGGTCCTTATGAGTATCCACGCTGCATATTTTTTGCTCGAGATCGAAGCCATGTCATGATTTCTGAACTTGTTATCTTTTGGGCTTGCATTTGCATATAATCAAGGCATACTGAAACCAATGAAGCTAACGCATGGAGGCTACCCGCCTGCCCGAGCAGCTCAGTAGCGCCTGAGATGGCGCAGAGGCAGCATTGAGCTCGCACTTGCTCCTGTGGGCTTGTGTGTGCACGTGCCTCGGCAGTTCCAATTTTCGCTGTGCTGTGATACTTTCAAGTTTTTGGTGCGACGTGATTAAAACCCTAGTTTAATTTTTTTCATATCGATTTCTAGAATTTTTTAACTGAACAATATTTTGTATTTCTTATTGTTAGTTTGGCTCTGTTCTCATCGATTCATGAATTTATCACTCAAGTTTCGTTGTTTTATAAATCTGGCGTCGAAATATTAGCCCTTATGTAAATTAACTTGTATTACCGCCTCTGTGGAACCTGTGCAATTTATTCTTTATCGTTGGTTGGCGCACTGGTCGTCCACTGTAATGTGTGCTCACAGTGATCTGATGGACAACCTTATCAAAATTACTCGCTATCTCAGTTTACGAACTTCTTTGCGTCACGTCCACATGCTTGAAGTGGAAAGATATGAGCTTCTATGAACCTTTGTTTATTTCGAATTTATTTTCTAGTAATGATTCATCAATTTTTCCCATGCATTTACTCATCCCTGCTATGAGTGAGTTACTAGAACACGGTTTGTTTTTCACGCAAATTGGCACCCTATAACTCCCTTAATCGTGCAGAGAGTTGCCTTCTTGAGCTTAAATTGCGTAGCTACCACCCTACACTGAACATCCTACCCTGCACTGAACATCCTACCCTGGACTGAACATCCTACCCTGGACTGAACATCCTACCGTGCTTTGAACATCCTACCCTGCACTGAACATCCTACCCTGGACTGAACATCCTACCGTGCTTTGAACATCCTACCCTGCACTGAACATCCT
>VCRD01001106.1:69100-142634 GCA_006783055.1 Trinorchestia longiramus
GTGAACATCCTACCCTGGACTGAACATCCTACTCTGGACTGAACATCCTACCCTGCACTGAACATCCTACCCTGCACTGAACATACTACCGTGCTTTGAACATCCTACCCTGGACTGAACATCCTACCGTGCTTTGAACATCCTAACCTGTACGTTGGCATTCCTGCGTACAGTGCAGTTCCTCTGTTCATCACTTGACTTCTGTGCTCACGTTTTTAAGAATAGATGGAGACATATCGCTTTGGAACACATTTTTAATACATTGACCGCAACTCCCAAATTAGTTTGTATAACAAAGGTCTCGTGTACCACAAGACGATACGGTTAATGTGTTAAGAGTTTTGATACACATATTCTGCACGAGTTCAGCTCTCAGGTTTTTAGATATTTAAGAATAAGTGAAGAAAAGGAATTTTCAGTCTATGGGGTCAGTGTTATACATCATTTTTTAGCGTTTTCGTGGACATTTTCTCTTGATAGTGTTTCCATTTTTATTAGATCTCCATTATTTTCCATTGACACACATTTATTCGTCTCCAAATTCACAACAACGCTGACAAAAAAAGACAATCGTTCTTTTTTTCGGAGCAGTAAACGAAAAATTTACTAAGGACTTTATCCCTCTGACAGTTTCTGTTTCTAAGCCACTCTTGCGTTACACTGATTTGTGACTAACATTTTAGTGGCAGGTGACTGACAATGGGCTACAAGTTCACTTCATTGGAGTTATTTGAGCTGCTTTTGTTTGTGGAACGCAGCTGACCTACGAAATATTTCGACTAAGGTTTGTCTTTGTTCATAGAACTGCTGTCATTATTAGGTAACCCACCAACCAATCATGCCAGTTTTTTAACTTCAGGCAGCATATGTGTTAAAGCCTTTTCTTTGTATTATTATTATAAGACTTTCGAGTACCCTGTACGTCCACTAGTGCGTATTTTTGGGCCAATGAGAAGTTAGTTATCCGAATTCTTACTGATAACATCCTCTACGATAGAGAAATCTATGCTTGCAGAACTGCTATATCTAGTAGTGTTTACAATGTAATTAATTTACACCAGGGTTTTGTATAGCTTGTGATGTAAATTAGTCAATTATGTAGCTCTTGAGTAAGTTTTCTGTACTGAACGTAATATTGGCAGTCCATTTCAAAGCAAGTCTGTGTAAAGCGTTTACTGTAACGAAAATTTTATGTACTGTATAGAACCTAATCGCTCCTTGAAGTGGGACCTAATGTTAGCTTTGAAGACGCCTTTGTTTAAACTGATACGCCTTTTATCAGACGGGCTCAAGTTGCGGTCTTCACTTTGCCTTATCAGTATTGACTATCTGCCTTTAAATATATGCCTAATCTTTTGAACAATAACTTCAGTTTCACTCGTGCGTCACGTATTGAAGCGGCCGTTCAATGGCTGGTGATGTGCGCACTTACCAGTTTGTATGCCAATTTCTAAATTACAATTGTGTTAACGGTGTGAAATCGATTCGAAAATAATTTGAGTATTTTGTTTGTACTATGTATATTGCTTTCAGTTGTTCTTAGATCTACGAAAATTATGATTTTCTTAACGATGGTTCGCATCACGATTTAAGCGTGGGCATTTTGCAATACTTAGTTTTCTCTGGGTCATCAAGACGAACAAAGTTGAAAAAAATAATGTATAAAAAGTGTTGTACGTTGAAAGCGATTGTTCAATTTATGCTCCAACACGTTCTGTTTCTTGTACGGAAGTGCTTTCTGTATGGCCATTGTTTCATGAAAGTGAAATACCGTTCGTGGATGATCGATCTGTGGATATGGCATTCCACGAACGGTGCATTTTTCTGTATAACTAGTCCCATTTCAGTCCTTCGACTGTGGTTCGTTGTGTGTGTTGCCGGAAATGCTAGCGTGATTCTCCTCTTGATGCTTTGCCTTTCTCCGAACGCTTTGTTTTCCTGGTCTTTCTTATAACCTCCAGTCTTTAATTGGTCTTGCGAGAATTGATATATAATTGCCTCTACGATGTTGTCTTCCGCACGATTTGTGGAAACGTCATCTGTAATCAACTTGAGTTTGGTAAAAGTTTAATTTTATTTTCAGTGTTTCTATCAACTGCAGTGTTTATTTTTATTTTTATTCAATATTCAATTTGCAGCGTTTCATTTTATTTTTTTTTTAATATTCAATTTGCAGTGTTTAATGTAGAGCCTGCTCCGTTGACGGCTGTCTTGTTTTTATGCATATAACTTAAAACCTGTCCGAACGCTTCATAGAGTACGATTATAATCCATGCTATTCCCGCCGAGTGCGCTCAATGCACAGTACTGTCCATTGGTATGAAAGCTGCTGGTGTAATATTACCTGTTTCACGTACATAAACGTGCCCACAAGATTTCTTCTTTGTTTAATGTTCAGTATGGAGGCTCGATAATCCTTTGCATACGGATGAAATGATATACTCTATTTTTGGGCCGGAGATTAATTCCCATTTGCTATTTATTAACGTGAGATAGTCTTTTATTATTGCTAAAAATAAATGTCTCGTTAAACTGTTGAATTTGATGTCTCGTAAAAGTGTAGTTGTTGCTGTGACTTGTTCAAAAGATAGAGCTGGTGGGCAGTTCTGTGCGCGATACCACATCAGGGACCCCTGTATTCATCCAGGCGTCCTCTGCCTAATATTAGACCTGCTGCTCCCGCTTAACTCCAAGGTCAGCATGCAGTAGCCAGCTTCTCTGTTTCTACCTTGAGTTCCGAGTCGTCCAACGAGCAGCTTTGCGTCGTCGATAATTGGTTTGATGAGCGTTAGTTGTATCCTTCTCAACGCAGGTCTGATCTTAGAGACGATATCTTTAGAAATCCAAATTTTAATTACTTTGCTGGTTTAAGAGAAGCAATTTAAAAATCTTTTATATGCTTTCCATGTTTCTGCGCTATAAATTTGAAGAAAAATGGCGCGTACTTCATCATGAAGTCATGGTACCATCATCGTATTAGTCTTCTCCGTTTATTTTGATTTCATAAAAGCTTCAAATATTTTTATATGTCACGTTGTGTTGTAAAATGTTGGTTTAATTGAATTCGTATGATATGATAACGTACCATTGAAATTTGGCCCAAATAAAAATGCAGCCGTAACTATTTAACGTAGATCTGTGTCAAAAAATCATGTTCATATTTAGCACGCAACCGAACACTGCCGAATGAGCAGCCGGTATGTAATATTTAAGCCGACATTTCGAGGCTGCTCAACTGCGTTCGTTAGTTTTGAGCGTCCCGTTCCTGAGCTTCAAGGCAGTCAGCTGACCCGACGTTGCTGCTACCGTTGACTACGTCCATGTGGCTCATCACTGAAATGTACAGTTGTACGTTCCATGTGGATAGAACACTTGTGAAAATATTCTCTCCTGACCTTGACAGCTGTGCCTTAGTCATGAGTCCATTTATTCTCATAAAAAATATAGGGTAATAGTTGCGCCGTTTAATAGAATGTAAATTGATTTAAAATATTTTATTACGTATATATCGGTTGTTTTGCCAATAGTTTATTGGATAGCGAAAAATTCATAAGTGTGATGCTTTCACATACTATCTTAGATATAGCATCTAAATGTTTTACAGTATTCAAATCAAACTAAACAATGTGTATCGCAATAATTTATGCGATTGATGCTAAATTGTCGTCATGTCCAGTGCGTCATATTTCTGTCAATTGCTTCCCACTCCAGTTAATTTTCTTCTCGTTTTCGGGAAGGAAGAATGCTTCCCAGTCCAACTTTGTGTGTAGAGCCTTGAGCGCAGTCAGTTTTTATGTCTATCACATCCTGAGATGGCGAAAAAACATTACGAAAAGTTTCCACGTATGGTTAGCATTGATTTTGTTGTATTTCTTCCGACTTAAAATTAATATCGCAGGATAATCTTCACAACACTACTGATTTGTTCTACGCTTGAAGTAATTCAACTGTTTGCACTCAGTGTTCAGTTGTGAAACATACTACACCTGAGAAGATATTTTGAAAAAACTATTATTAAAAATTTTCTAAACTTGGTAAACATGAAATGAGCGTTCCTCGTTTAAAGTTAAGTAATTTAGCTTTTCTTTGTAGCTTAAAATATAAAATGATAAAAGTTTTTTTCGTTGATTTAAATGCAGTTCATACCTCAAGAGCATTTAATTCGATTATGTAAGTGGAGAAATCGACCCGTGTTTATAGAAATTGATCATGTGTGCGTACCGACTTACTTTTTTGTACACATATAGCGTATCTAAGACAGACTTCGAACTAAAATACAATATTGATGCTTAACGCCTGTGCAGACAACTCTTCGCGCTGCACTTCGCTCCGACCGTTACCTGATGCTGCAACTTTGCTCTAGCGTTGAGCCGCCCGTGTTCTGGGAGTGGTGCGGTAGCCAAGCTCCCGGGTTCTCATGTCTGTCCGTGAAGTTCTAAGCAGGCGTGGTCCCTCTATATCCTCTAGCCTGTCGTAAGCAGTAATAAAAGATATCTTTACGAATCACTTTACTTTTAGGGAACATTATCTTGGAATTTTTTTATCATACTAAAATTTGGCTTTGTTGGATGAACGGGATCCACGGAAGGTCAAGATATTTTTTCTGAAAATGGAATTTTTTACCTGCCGTTGTTTTATGGCTTGTGATAAGAAGACACGTTTATTAATCGCATCCCAACACTCATCGATGAATAGTTGGTAAATGTTCAACGAATATATTTTCTTTATACCCAGCGGCCAACGTGCTCAAAATGTTCAATTTAACCAACCTAAACTTGTGAAACAAGGATTGTGAGTAAGGAAGTATTGACTGCAGCGTGGAGCGCAGAGTGTGTTATAGCCTCCAGTCTAGTGTCGTTGGTTCATTTCGTGTGCATGAGTCTTGTGACTTATTTGAAGGGTGAGACGTTTATCAATCATTTCATCAATTCGTTATCTACTCGTGTTATTGTCTGCGTCGTTTTATAATGATAATTTCAGTTATGTCTAGAGTGTCCCAGCGTTACGGGACCCGAAAAACAAACACAACTCAAAAATTGAGTTTTTATTGTAGTATCCACAATACAACGCTTAAACTATGTATACAGCTGCTGAGACACAGATTGGACATGAGAGCACATGAATGTTTAAGAGTTAAGGTGGACCACCTGAAAGAAATCGTTTTCAAAAATAGGTATGGCAATCTAAATGAGTTTTTATCTGCTATTCAAAGGTGCATTCGTGTTTTTCCTTCGACGAAAACTTTTTGAGTTCTACCTGCTTGTTTCGAGGTGCCGTAACTCTTGGACACCCTGTATATGTTGCTAAAATTGTTTTGAAGTTCGTTTGATGACATTTTCATGTCTGCTCTGAGTCGTGACTCGCAGAACTCATCATTGATTAAGAAGCTGTTGCGCGCTGCGCTTGTAGCTAGCAACTGTTTTTGCTTCATTGTTCTGAGCTTTGTGCTTCTTGTCAGGCTTAGTTCATGACATAAGATCGAGATATTTTGCCATTTTTTTGCCAGACGAGATAGTAAGCCTCATTTTGGTGCTCTAATCCACTGATGTAGGAGCTTATTGAGGTGTGTCTGCACTCGAACTGGACGTGTTTATCGTGCTGTTCATTGAGGCGCGTAATTCGTTTGATGTCTTCACGTTCATGCCGTCATTTTTATTGGCACATTGCTCTGCTCTCAGCTTTTTATTGACGATTTCCCTGTCGTGTTTGCCAAACTTCGTTCCTACAAATGGAGGCCGTGATATGGGCTCTGTTGTTGCTGCTCGGCGGCTCCGCCAATATCACGAATAGTGTCTCAATTTATTTGAAACCGGATGAAACATTCTAAATGAAACTTGAATTTGAATTGAAGTAATTATTATTTGAATCATTCGTGGGTGTTTTGTTGCTCTTTGTTTGAGCATAAACAAATTGACTAAAGGATTTTTGCTTTACCTTTCATTTTGCTCTACTCTAATGTACCATTTCCATAACACTGTTTCTGATTTATTAGCAATGTTTTGATACATCCTGGAAATAACAAGAGTTAGTATCATCTTGATTCGTGTTTTTTTTTTCAGAATGATTGAGCAGTTAGTATTTTGGATTTCATGAGCGGCCTGCCATACGTAGAATCGCTGTAGAATTAAGTAATCTCGGCTTGAATTGAACCATGTGACAAATTTGTATTGGATTAACCAGCGAGTTTTGTCGAACCGCTTGAAAAGAGAGATGGGTTATCCAACGTAAAACGTTTAGGGAATATTATTTGAAATTTAGTATTCGTTTTGAGTGGTTTGTTTTGGTCAAATAGTTTGTTTGTTAGGGAACTGAAATACAAGGTGGTGTTAAAGTCACTTAAAATTTTAAAAATGATGCTCAAAAAATTCAAGGAACAAAGTTTGAGTAAAATGCATATGGATAAGAAATATTGAACGCTTCTCATTTACAAGTAATTTTCCTTCAAATGTCTGCCATTACTAACTAGGCACGGGTGTCTTAGTTACAATTCTGTAACTATCTGGTGTGATATTGTTGATTTGTTAACATATATTTTTCTTAGTTACTGCAGGGCGTTTGGAATAGTTAGCAGAACTTCGCCCTTGAAACATATTCAAAGAAATAAGATTGGATGTGGTAAATATGGCGATCTTGGTAGTCAAGGAATGTCAAAAGGTGAAATTAATTGGCAGTATTGGTATCATCTCTCTTACTGTATGAGAAATGGCTCTCTCTTGATTAAAAACCTCATTGAGATACTCATTGTTGAATATTGCGCTACGAGTACTACACTTCAGAGACTCACGTTGAACAACTACTACATTTTGAGCAGACTTTGACGTTTCAGTGTGGTCTGTTGATGACTAGTCTTGTGTGTCTGAATTCACCTGCCAAAGTAAGAGTGCAATGATTAAATGGACTAGATCATTGATTGAATCTTGCGAAATTGCTCTTCTGCGAGTCATGATTCCTTATTTTGGAAGTGTGATTTTTATAATAGCTTCTGGCGGCTCCATTTAGTATGACGCAATTTTGACCCATTTTCATGTGCTTCACGCGTAGCGAGGATTTAGAGAAAAAACGATTATTCTTTTTTATTTGCAATTCACTCGAACATTTTATTCATAATTTTTTGTGTAATAATTTTTGAAAAAGGTCAAATTAATTTGTGTCACACTACGTTAAAAAACATACTTTTTACCCGCACCGTTTTTGTTCCGAACATTAGGTTTGATGAAACACATTGTGCCCGTGAGATCGATCTCATGTTGAAGCAGCGAGCGAAGTAATGTTAATGTTAATTTCACCTCATTGAATAGTTAACGAGAACAAGGCCGATTTTCGTGAGATATGGGTTGAAATTATACGTGTAAGCAATTCAGGGTCATAGTCACGGAGATTAGCTTACAGGTTTGTCGTAAAATATTGAATTGTTATTCGTGGAAGCAGGCAACACGTTAACGACGACATATGACTCCTTTACTCGGCAGCTAAATTGGCACGTCCTACTGCTTTGGGGGTGCTGTATCGCACCAAGGTCACGTGGGAGTGTCCTCATCACATCTAAAACAATACCATTACTGCCTGCCCACACCAACCATCTAGTTATTTTTTACTTCTTCTAGGTGTCTTCCATTTCTTGGTTTTCTTATCGCAAGCAGCGATAAGGTGTAACTTGCTGTAATGTTTTTCATTATTTCAAAAAGACGTGCACTCTCTAAATTTGTTACGTGGTGGATATTCGTTCAATGGATTTCGTGGGCTGAATTTTTTCTAGTAAAATGTGTTCTAGTAAAGATAGCCCTCTATCTTGCGTATCTCATGGAACTGCGTTTCCAGTGGAGCATTTTTTCGTGCGATACATTAGTCAGGTGCTGCCTGTCCAGGGATTATCGTGGTGGCATCGCTGTGCTCTAATGAGGTTCTTAAGCTCTCTTTAGCAGCCACTTATGGTATCCGGCGTGTCGCTTGTTAGCTCTTGGTCGCATGGCTGTGCAGTATGGCACTTCCGTGCTACCTTTGCACATTTCTACCTTGCCAGCGGGATCAACGCTAGTTTTAAGACTGCCTACTTTCAGAGAGGGCTCTCTCATTGAATGTTTCTGTAAATTTGGACTACGTGATTTTTTAGAAACTGAGAAAATTCTTCCAAGAAACTGAAAAATAAACCTCGTGTATTGGACTGCGTGCAAATTCAGTCACTGTTTACTGAAGGGTTTCTGAAGACATTGTAGTCTGCGGTGTCATGATTAGAATTCAAAATTTCTCGAAATCAATAACTATAGAGTAGTTGGGTTTCTTAGTCACCGAATGATGACCTTGGTCGAACGCTGCAAAAATTAAAATTGGAATGAAGCTCTAAGTACCGACTCTGCAAGCTTGGCTGGTGTATCTGTATTGAACAGGAAAAATTTAGTCAAAACTGTTTCTATTTCTATAAGGTTGTCGTATGCTGAATTATTCACAAAGTCCTGGCTTTGTCGAATGCAAAGTGAGCAACCTTGCACTGCTACTGGCGGCATGCTAGCACCTCCATGAAGTGCTCGTCCGGCCCACGCTCCTGCTGATTCATTTCAGCAAAAACTGACTCGAGCTTTGTGTCGTGTCCGTGTACTCAACGAGGCTCGAATATTGGCTCAGAGAACAAAATCGAGTTACGGCCATTAGCACTCTACATCGAGCGGATATTAGAGATGCAATTTATCAACTATTCTCGTATTTCTACGATCTATTTTGGCAAAGTAACTTGATAAAATTGCCTTAATTTACTTGAAATTCACTCGTTAGATTTATGGTAAATTTTCATACGCCTACTTTTCAAATCGTATGAGTGGCACTGTTCGCTAGACTCAAATTTATCGAACTTGGAGCATTTTTTTACGTGTATCTATTTCGATGTAAAATCATTCTAACATGATTCTTTGCACACATCAACGATATCTTTCTTATGTGCACCACACTCGTACGCAAACACTCGACATTTACCTTCTGCGATTACAATATCAACATAATTTATTTGGAAGACGCATAATCAGTAGATAACTATCATATAACGTGATGTTTTTCACACATGCTATGCATCAGTAACTCCTTTACTTCACCAAGAATCTACCTTTACTCTCGTTCGGATTTATGACTACATTTGTGTTGCTGCAACTAAACATTCCTGTTTGACTTGGCAGCCTTGATATAAAGAGCAGGCCTGGCAAGTCAGTCCTTGGAGACTACATCTGTTTGTTTTGAATTCACTGTCTTGCGGTTCTTTTGTTGGACTCCATGGTTGTGTCGAATTTTGCTAGAGCTTCCCTGTCTTTTTGCGTCTTTTATTTGAGGCGCTCATCATGATTCTGAGTGGTGCTATTTCTGGTCATAAAGCTGATTCCCCTTAATTTTCAGGGACCGTTGTGAGCTTTTAATGGCATCTCCGTTCTAACTGGGCACTTGAGAAACGGTAGCGCTATAATTATTCATCATTACCTCCCACTAGATTTCTGCCGTTGTTATTGGGGTGGTTCTGAGGAGTGGCTCTTGAATAGTTTTTAGGGTAACCTGAAATCGCGAGCTGGACCGTTGCCCTGCACCGAGGGTCGTATTGTCTCGCCGCCAGGGCTGAACCCACTCCTCCCTCTCCACACATCCTTCCGAGACTCCCTTCCTATTGTTCTCCATTGACGTCTTTTCTTCCCCTCTTGCATTTTAAAATGTTTTTTCATACTCTTTATCATTGTATCATTTATCATTATTGTGTTTTATGTACGTCGACTATTATTTGATTGCAGCACGTTTTCATTAGTTGAGGTTTTACCTAAGATTCTAGATGTTATTTGTATGGCGTACACAATACTTCTCGAATAAAAAGTACAGTCGTGTTTCAAGATTATTATGGGTTCTTAATCACGCCTTCATTTTTGTGCAGTCCTTCACACTGAACGACTCGTTTGTTCTGGTCTCTGTTTTTGAATTTGTTATGATAGATACTTGGCCCTTGTGAACACGGGCTGTCATTACGCGTGTGTAGCTCCGTTGATGCTGTGTTTGTTAACCTCACTCGTGAACGAACTTCACTGTTCCACGCAGATGCTTTCATAGTTCTTAGTCCAAGTATTCATTGATAAGCTATCGAATAATATTACCGTAGTAAAAATGTCTGAAGCTTTTTCTTGTAAAACTTCTAGTTGCATACACTTCGCTTCTTCGCTGATGAACTATATGTGTAATTAGTGTGATGAAATTCCAGCATGGTATTGTTTGTTTCACGGCTACGGAAGAAGCAATGAAGAACTGAATTTGTGAGTTGAACAGCACTTCAGCCGTTCCTGATTTTGGTGCAGCAGTTTATTGACGTATTCGTCTCACAGTTTAATTTTCGAATAGATGAAACTTGAAATTTTTCTATCCTTGATTATAGACCGTTAAAGCTACCGATACCAAATTTCTCAATTGTATTTCATTTTACGGCTATTTGGGGTGGACGGCTGCGATATGTGCGGCTGCATTGGGAGTGCCTAAAAACTTGTTTTTTATTGGTCATTTATTCTCTAATGATGCTTGTCATTTGTCATCATTTTTTTTTTGAGCCAATTCCTGTGAATATTATGCATGTGTTCGAATATTTGTTTCGTTAATCCAGATGAGGCAAAAAATTGCATCTGTCGAACTTGTGCCTCCTTTCATGATAGTTTTTTATCTCTTTTTTTCTCATGAAGTTGAACGGTAAAGCTGTATTATTTCTTGGCGTTTTTTGTAACTTTTTTTCATTCCTGTAGAAAGTTCAATGCTAAGGTGTCGCGTCATTGGAGACTGCATGTTTGCACAACAGGAACCGCGACTGTTATACACCTCATACGAGCTCACCTTACTTCCGTGAGCATCATCCTCTCCTTAACCTTCACGAGCCTGTCTTGAACGCTTCTAAGGCCTGACTCGCCCGTCCTTATTTGCCCTCACGCATCGATCATTGGAGAGCGAAAGTGCTTCATCATGCCCGCGTCACTCCTCCCTCACGGAAGCATAACGGCTCTTTCTTTAGTTCATATATCACCGTATTGTATAGTGGCCATGCTTCTTACTCACGTTATTAATTTTCCATGTAATATGAGGTGCTAGTAGATCGGTTATGGAACCCTTTCAAGTTTTTACGTCTTTTGAGTTTTTTTTTGTTACTGGCTCCGTTATTTGATGTATCTAAACCAATGAAGATTGCTTGGTGGGGAAACGCTCAGTTGCATTACGAACTCGTGTTGGACAACAGTTCCTGGCACTGGCCCAAGAAAAATGTCTGGCTTTTTAATAGACCGTTGAAGGCTGGGCAGCGAAGTTGAAGAAAATTACAGCTGAAGAATTTTTGGCGGTATTATGCAAGCTCCTAATTTTCTCTTGTTCGTTTAGGTAATAGGATTCTTGCTCGAAGTATGCAAACTAGAATCCAGTTCTGCACCGTTGTGCAGCCTTTTATTATTTCAGTGCTATTTCTCTCCTAAGCGAAGGGTATTGTTAGCAGAACATTCTTGTCTAGAAACTTCTGGGCGATTAAACTCCGACTTGACTTCACTTAAAATTCCCAGGCATGTTTCAAGCTTAATTTCCCACGGGCTTATTCAAATTCTTTCCACTTTCTTCGCCTGTAAGTTTTGCTCTCGTGGGATTGTGGGAAGTAATTCTTTGCGTTCAAGTATCATCTTGATATTCATGTGTTCCTCCGAGGCAAGGAACCGCAAGCAATTGACCACTGGTGTAGCGTGGTGACTGGAATCTCCGGAGATGCACACACGAATCTAATTTAATGTAACTAGTAACGTATGCTTAGTGGTTATCTTATATCCTATTAACGCGTCAAACTGATTAACTCCTCTATTTTATGACTAATATTATTCAATTAATTTTGTTTTTCTTTACGGTACTTTTAACGAAGAAAATAGAGTGGAAGTTCCTCTGCAATACAAGCATAAGGAGCACTGTTTCTCATTCATAACATTACTGTTCATTGTTTTTGTTCAAAATATTGCTGCATTTTTAACATGAGGCTGAGGGAAAAATATCGAAAGTCCACGCTTTTCTTTTTGACGAACCTTGCTTTATGCATTGAGATTTAGTGTCGGGTATGGTGCATCCTTAGGTAAATTTGTCAGTCATCCATGGTTAATTTATACTGATTTTTTTTGTGTGTGCTGGTTTAAAGTTACCCAAAACCCATTTTCCGTTATTTCCCGTATAACTGCATTAGTTTGAACATTTCTTCTAAGAATCCTGAGCTAGCTAGTGTAAATGTAGGTGTATTTGTCGTATTGATCTGTTGTATTATTGGTATTGTTAGGCCGTATTTTTCTTTTTCTAAATCTCTTCCTCGTGCAGTTATCCAAGGGTCAGGGCTTTAGTTTTGTCTATCTAACTCGTGTTCGGATTTTTGTTAAGGTAATCTTTGTCGATACAGACACCGTCGTGAACAATGCGTTTCATATCCTGTAAAATAGAGATTCAGTTGTTGATTGATTCTGACTGATGAGGTTGGTCTAATTTATATACAAATTACTTAATTTATTTTTTATTGCTATAGAAATTCAATCATTTTAGCTTAACACATATGCAGTTGAGCATTCGGTTCAATTTAAATGTTCGTGAGCTTGGGGATGTAAATTGAATGAAATCACTTTTTCATTATTTATGTGAGACTGTGGGATCCATTCTATAGTTATTTTCGTATATATGACCGATGATCGATTGTTTTTCTTTACGGTTTGTTCACTTTTTCACCATTTGTGTTGGTACTCTAATGTAATTCGTTCGATCCAAGATCCCCATATTTGTTCATTTGCATTCGAATCGTTATGTAGACATGTCCACATAAAGAGATCGATGTAGGAGGCAATGCATTTTACATGCCTCTTTGTCTTGTGAATCCGTAGTGAATAGGGCAAGGAGTAGCTATGTTATGTCTTTGTGGGCTTATTCTTAAAAGCGTTTTTAGTTAGATCATATTTTTCTCATTGATCTTTTCTTTTTATTAATAAGAACTTTCGGATTATAAAATTATTTTGAAGCCATTCCTTCCTGAATGTTTGATGCTTTGATATAAGGTCGTTTACTATCTTCCTTTCAGGCTCTCGACACAGCTTTTGTAAATCTTGTTCATATAATAAATAAACCTTGACCTCCGCTGCCGCTTAGTTTGCTCAACACTAGATTTGTTGACGTCTCTATTCATTTGTATTATGGAAGTCTGTGTGCTATTAGAGCCTGTGCCTGTTCATTAGTGTCATTCAAATTGACCTTTTGTACGAATGACTAAAGCGTATACATTCGATTTCACTAAGTGAACGATCGTGTGGGTTGTTGTTTCGACCTTTGTTAAGCTTGCTTGTATTCTAAAGATGCGGAAATACGCTTTCCCAAAGTGTTCTAAAAACTTGCCTCTCGCTACAGTTTAATGTGAGCTCTTCCTTCTTGCTATCACTTCAACAACATTATTTGTTTGAACTTGCCGGGGCATAGGTGAGCGTGAAGAGGCTTGATGCTGTCAAGGCGATCGTGTTCGTGTATTTGAGTCTCTTGGTAGTGCGCCATAACGTTCTGGACTCATCCCACATATGTCCTACTTTCACGTCCTATCCCCGCTGCTGAACAAGTTCAGATTAGTCTTTTCTTCTCACTTGACTGCAATCTAGTATATGAAGAAGTTTTTATCAACTATAACTTCGTTAGGTTTTCTTTTATTACGAACATTAATTAATATAGTTACATTAATATAGGTATAGGTCAAATTCATTTCCTGCGTGGTGTGTGTAAAATACCATCCTTCGCATTGGGAGACTTTTAGAGCTCGTGAAATGAGCGTGTCACATTGAAAAAACGATTTTAGTTGTCCTGAAATAAAAGGGAAAAAATTACTTTGAAAATTATAAGCGCTACATAATTTGAGCTGTTGCAATTAACCATTCTTTTTTTCGTAACTGAGCGTGTGTCGGAACTGAGGAATGGGCGTGACGTATTGCAGTGGAACTGACCTCATGGAGGGTGCCAGCTGAGCGACAGACCTTGACCTGAACATGTGTTCGCCTGCGCCTCTTGCCAGTCTTGGTGACAATTTATTCATGGCACTCTGTACCCTCTCAACAGGCCAACACTTAATTTTTATTCACAACACAGCATTGCCTGCCTATTGCGTTTCGGATCGTGAGTTGTCGTTGAAAAGGAGTCCGATAATTCTAGTATTTTTTCCAGTTCTGTACATTGGTGGTTGGAATTTCGTACTGAACTTCGCAAGGATGGATCGGCCTTCCCGTACGGGGGGGAGAGGGGCTCTGGTGGTAATTTATATTGTAGTCTCCAGTATATTTCGGATGTCCGAAATTTTCTATTGGCCATTGAACACTTGTATAAAAGTATGGAGGGTATTCGATTTCATATTTTTGTAGATGAATTGTTTTCGTACAGGTGGACTATCGTAGAAGCATCCTCGATGCATTTTCTTTGTCATTTTGAAACTTATCGTTCGCTGAAGTGCCTACTGCCATGTTCGTGTGGGACACGTACAGGTTCTACGCTGGAGATGCCTGGTGTGACGGTTGTTGTGCTTGTTTATAATATATCATTTAGGCATTGATTCTTGTTTATATAGAGTATTCTCTTTTGTTATTGTATGGGTAATTGAAAAATATAAATTAGGTCTTTTCTCGTTTTGCGTTAACCAGTTGAAGATTTTGTTTTTCATAGGTAAACATAAATGCACACTTTGGACTGTAAATACAGTGTATAATATTAGTTATCTTTAGACAATTTAACATGCGCAGCGAGTTAAGTCTGTAATTACTGTGGGCCATTTTTTAATATCCTATGATGCATTTGCAATGAAACATGGCTGCTTAACTTCGAAGCAGTAGCTAGTTAGTGTTATCAAGTTGTACTCCTATACAGTGTTGAGAAAGCATTTATCTTAGCTATTGCTTATAGTTAATGGAAATTGATCATAATTATACGACTAATGGAATTCTGTTCAAATGTTTGATTTATTCTAGGTATTCAGTAGTATCAAAATACTTAGCGGATTGTAGATCGAAGAAGAATTTGCAGGTTTCATTGCTGACGTTTGTAAGCAGGTCGTGTAGCCGTGTTGCTTATTTAGTACCGCACGGTACAAAGTTGAATACCAGCTACGTCATCGCTTCATGACTGTGATCCTTGACGTTCTCCTTTACTGTGAAGTTTAGTTTTTGACTTGGGAATACGGGAGATAGAATATTCATCAGCTGCTGTGTGCTTGCATTAACAATGTTGACCAAGTCTCTCTTGGATCAGAGTCTTTTTTTTTAATTTCGAGACACCTAGGATTGCGATCGCATTAAGGAGTCTGCCCCTCACAGCAAAATGTCAAGCATTGTGTTGCTGCAGATTGGACGGTACCTTGTGCTTGATTTGAGATGAACTTCAGCGCGGAGGCGGCATAATGGTCCCGAGATGAACATTGCTTGTAATTCCTCTACTCTATTTATTGGTTCTTTTCTGAAAACCATATTTCGACTATAGAATATATTTGAGGTAAATTTAAATCTTGCTTGAATCAAATGTTGCTTGTGATGTGCGTTTTTACATCAAGTATATATCCGTCTAATTTCCGAATACGTTGCTCGTGTTCCCTCAGTTTTTCCATGTTGCTAATTTTCTTGCACCTTTCTGCCAAATTCAAGGTTCATTCATGTGCACTCCCATCTTATTGTGGAGGTTTGACTTGCTGCTTGCTCTTATAAGTCTTGTTTATTGGTAGCTCTCCTTTTACGTGTCTGCTTTCATTTCATGTCTTCTCCGCCTAGGTCGTTAACCCTAAACACGTTATAAAAAATACATTAGAAATGAATTGTAGTGCACGACATGGTGATTAAAACTTCACGGCTTCTTTCGCCTACAAATGCATGAATCGTTTCGTTCAATTGTATCAGGATGTCACACCAAGAATGTTGAAGAAAATGAATAAGATGCTTCTGAAATTGAAATAAATTAATTTATTCATTTATTAATTTGAAAATTGGTACTAAGGTAATGAACATTTTTTCTCCTAGTTCGTACCTATAAATTTCCCATCCTATCGATAAATTGTCATCCTTTCATGATATGGGCAGTTTAAATGGTTTATTTCCCCTTTTTAGGTTATGCTGTATTGCGTATGAAGAGCCTAAATGCCCGAATGATGAGCAATAAGACGTCATGTCAAAGTGGAGGCCGAGGCAAAATTTATTCGTTTTTGCAGTACAGTTTTTGAACAAAAGATTGCGAGGTGTGCGGCCGTCCATTGTCGTACAGCAAAATAGGACCATCTGTATTTACTTGTCCGGGATGCTTCTTTTTCGATTGTTTATGTGCATACATTTAATTTTATCACAATACGAATGCTATGATATTATTGTTTCCATGGGGCAATCATGAATAATGAATAACTTTTCAAAAGACCACTACACAGTAACTATTTAGAATGCAAAGGAAGTCTTGGGTAATGTTTTGTTTATTGACTTGCATCCAATTATGAGACTCTTGTCGCATGAAGTATTACTATGCAAAAATGCTTCTTTTTCCACTCTTCAAAACAGCACAGAGCACAAATCGAAGCGACAGGTTTTGAGTTTCATTCAGTTCACGGGGAAAAATTTGTCGAACTCCCTTACTTTTCCAATCTCTTTCAAGTGTGGAGAAACAGTCATGCGAGGTGTTTCGAGGTCTTATTCAAGTTTTCGGACTGTACTCTCAAATTTCGATCAAACAAGGCATTCAATAGATCATGTGTGATAACTGATCGTGATCTTCCTCTTGGTTTATTCTCAAGATTATAGTCTCAAACGAAATTTTTGAAGCCATCTTTTGCACAGATTGCAACGATGCCATGACTGAACGCCGCCTTTATGTTCTGAAATGCAGGAGGCAGAATGGCCCAGTTTGTACTCATACACTAATATTACTCGACTTTCTTTTGTTATGATAATTTTGATCAGTATTTGAATCAACAAAGTATAGAAAATATACTTGGAGGAAAAGTCACGAATGAGTCAGTGCTTCTCTATACATTAAAGAAGTTACTTCTTTAGACGGCAGGATCAATATCGAACCCAAAAATTGCATTTCATGCGTAGCAACCTGATAATATTCGCTTCACTTGCTTCCTTCCGGTACAGTGAAGTTGTAAAATCATCCATTGAGTGCACTTTATGTGGCAGTGTACAGGTCTTGTTGTGCACCCTGCGTTGGCAACGCAGCAATGCAACTTAATCTCACGCGAAGGTCCATTAGGCGTCGTCTTCTGAACATTTCAATATGAATAACTTAGTGTGAGTGCTGCCCTCCCGTTGCCTTCCAGCTTTCAAGACTCTGCCCCTTGCTTTTCCCGAGGCGGTAGCTTCGTTATCTTTACTGCTATCTATGCTTTACCTTCACAAACATTCTCATGCATGTGCACTTCATTTAGTGTGTATGTTTTTAATGTCTCGTCTCATTAATAATTGTCATTCTGGTCTTCTTCAACCAGGCATACAGAGGCACACGATGAGCCAGCGCTTAGCATTCTGGTTACGCGTTTGTGTGCTGTAATAAAATCCGCGTCTGCTCGCCCATCACGTGTGACTCATGCATGTGAACTTTCCAACCGCAAGTTCGATGCATCCCAGTGACGATGGTGCACGCACAACCTTAAATGTGCTTACGTACACCTGTTCCTGCACACACCACGCATGCCCTGCCCTCGTGTTTACGAGCACTGATTTTCCGGGTTAGAGGACAAGTGCTCCTCCATTTGTTGTGTTCTGGTTGTGGCAACAGATTTGATGAAACAAATATTTTGTTCGGTGTTAAAGTTTGTTAACACTTGTTAGAGCTCCGTGCTAGTCCGACCCGTAATGGTATATTGTGGATATTGTATTTCTTTGTTATGACCAATTCGGAGGTGCGATGTATAACGTTAATGACTGTGGGCATGTTTAATCGTTAGAGAGAAAAATTATTTTTTGGAAGTCTCTGTGACTTACTGACACGTTTTTTAGTTGTATTCTTGAATGATCGATTAACTATTGAAAAAATAATGTGGCGGTACATTATTTATTTCAAAGTAGAATGTGATTTATGAAATGTAAAATTTTCTCCTGAAAATTTTCATCACTTGAACCTGCTAGCAAGGCGAATCAAGTGTTACATGAATAGTTGTAGCGAGATTTTGCAATTATGTTTATGATGAGCGAAGCTTTAAATTGAGTTCTGTTTAAGGTCACAAGGCAGCTACAGCATGAGGTGTTGGCATGAATGACGACGGTATGGTGTACTTATCAGATAAAATGTAAATTTGAGACGCGTTGCAGTTGTTGAGTTAGGTAAGACAACAGGTGTCAGTATGAGCAATACTGCTCGTCCTTGCGGCGCCCACGCGCCTGCAGTAGAGCATGCATCCTTGCTGACGCCGCGCCGGCCTCTGCTCCCAGGTAACGTCCTGACAAGTTGTGTTTTTCTTTCTATTACCTTGGCATTATCTGCTCAACTGTACACACGCCTAGTGACGGACACAAGTAATTTGGAAACACTCAAATTTTGTGAGCAATTATTGAAACTTGAAAAATTAGTGTAGCTGTCATTGCGAGGACTGACTGATCATATCGAGTTTATTTTGTGTGTTGAAATGAATTGCATTCTGTAAACATTTCAACGTATTTTTCAATAACGCTTGCAAAATCAGCTTCATGTTTGTTCCGCATATAGAAGGCATTCATTTCAAGCAATCGAAGAATAGTAAATTAACAAGTTTTGTAACGTTGCTCTGGTTTTTCGATGATGAAACTTCACATAAAACAGACAATAACTCAATCAGCGAATATTCGTATTCAAGAAATTTTTGAAGTATTTTTACCGATTGTGAAGTTACATTGATTATTTTGACGAAATGCTTTTGAGTGGTTCCATAACTTGTCGATTACAAATTTCATGAACGAAACTATACTCTGAACCATAAAGCCTGGATTTGAGCCTCAGTAAAGGTCTGTGCAGTGCGTCGCCCATACATGCATTAGCGTAGGTTTTGCCGGTGTTATGAACGAACGATTATCTAAGGGCGAATGCTCAAAATATTCTCGTTTCCTCTACTTAGTATTTTGCAAATAACAAACTGTATCCAACCGGTCTGAGCACTTGCTGGTAAACGTGCTTATGATATAGTTTGTGACCGATCTGAGCACTGTCTGTTATGATGTAATTTAGGAAATGCGATATAAAAGGCGGCCGCTGTTTTGAAACATATTCTTGATTTTACTTGGTAATTTTTATTTAAAATGGTTTTTAGTGCAGTTGTGGTCTATCCTTTTACTTTTTATTCAAGTAATTTCTGGTGCGTGCGATTTGAGACGAAAATGTATGGATTGTTTTGTATCGATTTCAGGAGCTTAGGTTACGGGTGACGGAAAAGTATAAACATATTTTAATATTATTTTGTAAAGTAGTTAACATAAGAGTGTGTTTCTATAGTAGATGCGTTTTTCTGATATTTGTCATTTTTTCTGTGTTGATTAAAATTTATTTCTTATTTTCAGCATCATTGCATAAATTCGTGAGTAATGAAACATCACAAATCGGCATTCCCAGAGCTGTTAAAGTCGAAGAGAAAATTGTGATGTGTGTTGCATTTTAGTTCAATCAAATTTTTAGTATTCCTTTTTTAAATAAAGCTGTACAATAGCCTTTTAGCAACTTCAACGAGGTTAAATCTTCAGAGGATTTCATCGGCTTGTTCTCTGGACATCGGACGGTTTGAGTTTGCTGACTCAGCACATGTGGTATCGTCCGTACGATTATCGGCCTTCAAGAAGTTCCTGAAGATTATTCAACTGTCCTGCCACTCAAATTCACTGCCATTATTTGCATTGTTTAAAGTTGTCAACTTTCATAATCCTGCCTCGTAATATATTAGAATTTTGTTACTTTAAGTGAAGTTCAATTTGAATTCTCGATTTTTATTTTTGAGTCTGAAGTGAATTAGTCTAATGTACTTTAAAATTTGAAACTAAAATTTGAAAGGAACATTTCGAACTTGCTCGCTTCATCTTTCCGTATCTTGCTGTCACGTGTGGCAGTTGTATTTGCCGTGCTTCTTGTTTGTGTACCTTACAAACACCACAATGCTGGAGGTTGACTGTGCTCCTCACCCATGGGAGTCTAGCTCCTGCTCCTCTCTCCACCGACCTCCTCATCTGTCCTCTGTACAGTGGCTCTCCCTGGCTGTCAATATGCTCGAACTGTGAGTATTGGTCTTGGTCTCGCATCATGTGGGTTTAGCTGAGTATTATTGGCTCGTATCATTCCCAGGATTCATGTAGGAAAGTATGGGGCGCTGTCGTCAGAATTTCTTCTGCTCGTGACCAGCTCTTTGAAAGCGAGTTTAGAAACTACTATTTTTCCCAGTATCATGAATACTTCTGTTCGAGGTGCTGGATTATGGAAGCTCAAAGGAACTGTAAGTATTGATTTATTACACGAGTTATAGAGACGAATATAAGTTAGGCAATTCATCCTTTGTTATATCAAATAGCAAAAGTAGTATGTGTACGGTATTTATATCTATTCACTTGAAAAATTATACATCCGAGGAAGTCAAATAATTTTCATTGTTGCTGTTTTTAATGATGCTTTATTTTTCTTGATCATTTTACTGTCTAGAAGGATTATTGTTTACAGATGTGGTAAATGTTCAATAAATTTAGGCGTCGACCTCAAACTGACCTGTGTCTTATAAGTGTATTGGAATACATGTTGACTTTGTGCTTCAGAAAAATACGACGCGACTCGACGTTTAAAAAACACGTGTTGAATGAAAACTGATTTAAATGCGAATATATAGAGGCAGCACCTGTGCTTTTGCATAACACATCAGATTTTTTAGCCACGGAATTTATTGTATTAATTTCGAGCCATGACTGCGTCGTGGTATCAGCTGTCCACTGATTTTCTAATTTTTGCCGTAGTAGCCGATTGCACATCAAGGCCTCTGAAAAGCGGGGTTTTAAATTGGAAGTCTTTCATTTCATACGTGGGTGAACGAAGAATGACACTTCTCATCGTAAAACAAATATTTGGATGGCGATGTATTAATAATATTGTCAATAGTACATACATTCGCTGTTTAAATGTCACCAAACGCGGTCGCTAGTCTTGCATGGAAAATTCTTCTTCGTCGCTTCTATTTTTCCTCTTCTATGGATTGGTGTCTTTAAGGCTGAACACGTGAAATTTCCTTCCGAAAAGCAATTTCTGAGAGAATATAAAGTTTTATGGTACTGATCATTTGATCGGAGAATTGCGTTCGAAATGCAATCACTTTGAAACCTCGTAATGTTGACTGGAGAATTCCCATGCTGGTCCGCCATGTCTGACTGATGTCATTCCAACCAATTGCAATGAAATCTTTGGACAGAGAGACCGTAAAACACCAAATTGCTTCTTTTAACTAAGCCTAGCATTAAGCGTGTCTTCCGCTAGAGTACAAGGTCGTGGTAATCACTTGGAAGTGGAGTTGTCATTTATTTTAAAGGAATGACACGTATTTTCACGTCAGATAAAAACACATGTGTGTGTTAAGTTATTTCAGAAAGTGCTGAACTGTTTTACGCCGATTTTCTAATGATGAAACTTCCGTTGCTATTCGAGCGTATGATAACTTTGTAATGGTTCATTGATTTTGTGTTTAATGTTAAACGACACTAAAATTTCCTATTATTATATCGTCAGATTAATTTCAACGACGTCAGAAGTTTATGAACGATTCTGCGCATCAATTTCATTTTAATTCTCATTCTGCTCCGTGAACGAAGAGTTATTGATGAACAGTTGAGTTGATCAAAACGAAGAATATTATTCACTGTAGCTCTATTAAGATAACATGTTTAAATTTTTTTTGGTTTATTACAACAATCTACTGCTGACGGACTTGAACTTTGATGTCGCTCAGTTCTTGCGTTTAAGTAATTTAAAAAAATTACTTCAAAACTTTCGTTCTCATCCAAATTATCGAAAAGTAGTTTTCGTGCCGAAAAATTTCTCGTTGGCTATGAAATACTGAATTAGGTAGGAATATCTGAGAAGCAGTAGAAGTTAGAAACTAATGTTTGGAAAGTACGCTCTCAACAATTTATAGTGAAGATGAGAAAAAATTTCCCAAAGAAGTATTTGATCCTTTGGATCGTCTCTTCCCTATTTTTGTACGGTTTGGCGATATGCCTGTATACCGGAGGTCCTTGTGGTGTAAAACTACAAACGGGGTTACAATTTATAAAGCTTTAAAATAGATGCTATTTCAATACTATTTGTAAGCTGTACTCAAACAATGACCCTGTCTACGTCCTCAAGTTTGAAAGACTTCAGTTACGTTGATGATCAGAGTTTAGAATATTTTCATTTTGATTTAGATCATTCGTAGGTAAGTGAGACGCTCGTTAACCTCACAGGTATGGAGTTGACATTCTTTTGAATGAAATACATTGTGTTCATCGCGCATGAAATCATAGTACATGCGAATTCCCCTAGCACGATTGTTTGACGAAAACATTAAATGACACTTGAATTGTGACTTCAATCACGTGCCTGATTATTTGCGATGTGTATATGAGATTGTTGGGCGGTTTTGAAGTTATGTTGCCCTGTTTGTGATCATATACGGTCATTTAGTGTGTAGTGGGAGAGTAGTGGAGGGGTAGTAGGCAGACCGAGATGCCCGCCTCACACCAGCGTGCCGGGTCGAGTTCATCGATCCGCACGCCGTCCTGTCGACATCAGAACGGGGGAGTGAGGGGCGCAGAGGGGAGCTACTTCGCTTGCATGGGCGTGGGTATTTGCTGCTGTCGAAATTTTCAAAGCCTGGGTCCTCTAACTTCGCATTCATCACGTCTCTTGTTCATGATTGAAACATTGGCGCTGTTGGTTCCTTCTTTCCTACATTTCCAGACTTACTGAAATTGATCAAATGAATTCAAGGTCGTTTCCTCTCTGCCATAGGACACTGCTTGGCAGCTTAGCTCGCACTGTACAGCCGGAATGTATTCGTCAAGGCAACTACACTTGTTTGCCATTTCCTATATTATATCACGTTTTGATGTGCTAAATATTAATCCCAACGCGGTACATGTTCGTTTTAATTTATATAGGCCGGCTCTGTTTGATTTAAACTATTCCAATAGGAGAGCTGTTAAATTTCCTAAAATTTTTGAAATTTTATTCAACTCTGGTAAGATTGCGAAGGTTTGTCTAGACCTTTTTATTTCACCAATTGTCCAACTCATGTTCCAAATAAAAAATTTTTAATGGAAATTTCAATAATCCAATTTAAATTCCAGTTGGCATTTTCTTCGTCGCTGCACTTTCGGCAGTCGACGCTTACGATGCGTATTCTCAGCTACTCAGCCCATGGTCGACAAAGATAGAAATGGCGATGCTAGGTTTTCAACTTCCAAATTCTGTCCTTTTGTTAGTCTCAAATCTTTCACGTGATAATCAGTGCTAGAGTATTGACAATAGCCTACTTTTTAATCTATGGTAATAAAGCACAACATTCTAAGTGTGGTCTTATGTCAATCTCTCTGAATTTTGAGAGTACTGTGGGTAAAAATTATCGAAATTTTCTCGCACGTTAAACATCCTGATTCTTCTACAATTTACACACTTGGCTATTGAAATAATTTTTTCTTGACTATCATACTGGGTATTTTTGTCTTTTCATGTGCCCCTGAAAGACTATTACTGCAAGCCGTGAAAATGTTATAAAAAATATTCCCACACACATGCACGTTGTAATGCATAAAATATGTATTCTAATTTTGAAGTTTATTTTTAGTGTCTGAATGAATTCTTAACTCGATTTATCTTATGTAAAGCGATACGCCTGCATTTTAGAACATTGGTCTGCTACTAATTTTTGTGTCTAATTGTTACTCATGTCTAGTTTCCTACGACAACATTACATTCTGCATACAGCCGCCTCATGTCTTTCAGATTTGCTAACTCTTCTCTACTAATACGTCGTTTGCAATCTTAATTTCATTCTGGACTAACATTGTTTTTAACATTTTCAATCCCTGGAACGTATCATCACTGTAGGTTGTACTACTTATGAAGAAGGGATCGGTTCAACAAGCCAGGTGTAGTACGTAGGCCAAAAGTTGCTGATTTTTCATACGTTTAACTCGCAACTTCAGTTGGCACTTGAAATATTTTACTTCCTGAAGATAATTCTCGCTACCGTTCTATTCACTGCTTGTAAAGCTAACTTTGCTCGCTGTGAACGCAACGGTTGGTAGCAGTAGCTGATTTACCGTCAGTAGGCTAAAGGTTAGTGAGAATTTGTGGTTCGAGGCTTTTCAACGTGTGGTATATGCGTGTTTGTCGGATGGTTTCCCATGTACCTTAAAATGCCTAAAGGATGCATTCAGATCCAGTTCATACAGGTAAAGTGTTTGCTCTCATTATCCTTACAAATAGTGGATATTTTAGGAGCGCTATTTTGTTAGTTGGGTCTTAAAATACTGGTGAATGTGAAGACTTGTACGCTAGAAATGAAAATGATCGTTCCATGTTCTGTAGAGGTATTTCGCCTAGCTTAGCTTGAAATATGTATATCATTTGGTTTATATATTAGGCGACATATGCTATGTATGTCATTATTATTAGTTAACACCCTTTTTTAATTTACGCCGTCGTTGGCATTTTGCAGCTAACCTATGTAAGAAGTTTCATTTGCAAAAGTAAATTCACCTCTTTAATAGGGTACAGTATTAACACGTTGCCTCCGATTGCCTGGCCGGTGTAAATCTTCACTTTGTACGCATAGTCACTAGAAGGATATGAAAAAATTACAGAACCTAACCAAGTGGTCCACATACGTACCACTTCGGAGTCAAAGTGTCAAGTGCATGGCTGATGCACGCATCTGTTTCGTGTACTACGATATACTGTGTGCAGTGCAATATTGATCAGAGCAATGTGCAATATGCAATTAGACGCGTGTATTTCAATTAGTCGCTGAAATACGTGTTGTCCCTTTACTATAATTATGAAAGATAGGCAAGATTGAGTCAGAGATGGTGCTGCTCAGTCAATTGCGGACGCAGCTGCAGCATCCGCCCGCCACTGCTCGCACTGCAGCAGCGCTATAGCTCTGCCGCATCCTCCAGTTCTGCTCCAGCAGCGGCTGCTGTCACAACAGCTGCTTTCATTGTAGCTCGTTCTCCTGGTGCTGTTGCTGCTAGGCTGGAGGAACATTTTTTTCTTGTGCAGTGCTTAAGATTGAATTTTAAATAAACATTCATTTTCGCTGGTGAGATTCAAGGTATTATTTTTGTAAAACTGGAGTTCAAGAATAACCATAACCTGCACACATTATTGAGTTACCGATTTCTTTGTCAATTTGAAAGATGTTAGAAAGTTGAGATCGAGCGTTACCTTCGCGAGCTCTCCCAGCAGTGCAGGTTAACAGCACCGTTTTTTCTATAATTCTCCACTCAATCCAGTCTGTATTTGTGTGTTTGCACTATCAGAATTTTGATTTATTTTTTATTGCAGTGTTGCGAAATTTTCCGTTTCAAATTGATATATCGTCGAAATGAAATATTTACTGCTGTCCTCGAAAATTTTAGAATTGTAGATAATGAAATTTTCGGTTGCAAATCCGTAGACTAATGAAGTGTTTCTCGTTCATGTATAGCATGCATGAACTTGTTTCCGAGAATATCTATAGAAGACTTTCCCTTCACTATTGTACTTTTGAATGCATCTTGCAACAACGATATATCATTGATTTTTGTGAACTTATCGAAAGAATATTTTAGTAAGTATTAAAGAAATTTTAACACATTGTTGGATGGACTTCGAGATTCGGCATTCGACTTTTGCCACAGATGTTTACAATTTTATAATTCTTTAAAATCCTTTCATTCCTTAATATAATGTCCTCGAAGTAAGTAATTATTATTTATACTAACCTAACGTGACACTGCATGTTGAATCCTTATATAATAGTAGGAAACAAATTTCATCGGTAAGATGAATGTAATCATTCCATTGTAATGTTTTGGAAAGCTATGCAAGATATTTCTAGTGCAAAGAGTGAACCTGTATTAAAACTGAGACTTTGAAGCACCGGAGACTCCGATGGTTGCGTGCGTTTCCCATGCCAGGAGATGACAAGCTGAGGGCCTCTCATGGCGGCAGGAAACCTTCCCTCTACCGCTGGCTCGTCTATAAATTCGTCAGGCGAAGATTACATCCTGCTCCTTCGCCTGTTCATTTACCTGGTAACCTTGCAGTGTCTCCGTCGTTCCGTGGTTCTATATCTCCTGGGCAATTCAGTCCTGTCTCCGTTGCACCCCAGTATGAGGATGGGACGTTTGTTGAATGTTGCCGGGACTGCGGTGCTCCGCGTCGGCGACTCGTTGAAACTCACTCACAAACTCGTGTATCCAGCAGGAGCAAAACCAGACTGTCTTCGGAGAGAAGCAGTCACGGGAACAAGCGTGGATATGAATATTCTGATGTTATTAACTCAACTTCCAATCTTTCACGAGAAAAATCAGGTCGAGCAGTTACTGATGACTTCAAAACTCCTTTGCAATGCCGTTCCAAAACGCCCCTGCCTGAACCCAATTCAGAAGTTCATAGTCTTTCATTGGACAAAGAGAAAACTTCAACGGAAATGCAAGCACTTCATACTTCGTATCATTCTTCTGATAGTGATCAGACTGATGCAGAAGTGTACTGCCAGAACTCGTACGACCTATTTTCATGTAGCATCAACGACACATCTGCCCAGCAATCCTCGAAAGTTTCCTGCAATTTCGGCACTGCTAAAAGCGACCCACCGTCCCATTTCAGTCCATCACTGTCATCCAACGACCGGACATCCATCAATTGGGAAGCCTACCTCGAGACCGATAAAGAAGTCCCTACCCCTCATGGTTCAGGCACTAACTCATTATTTTCCCTTGAGCCAAGCATCAAGCGTTCGGTGACCCGGAGCCGCATTGTTTCTCAAGAGTTGGCTGTTTCGGAGCTTAACAGTGTCCGTCCTGATAGGACAATGTGTCTGTCAAATTTGCAGTCTAACCGTGCTGCTGCTGCTGCATTACGTTTGTTTTCGAATTACAGTATATCTACTCCTGTTATCGTAACGAGAGGTCTTCCTGCTTGTGTTATTTTAGATGGGAAGTCGTGGTTTCCTGATAGTCTTCCAGATATTACACAACCTATGGACTTTCATATCATATCTTCCTGCACTGATTCATACGATTTACCTTATCTTGAGGAGAATGATAGACCCCATTTGCCACAGAATATCTATTCTATCACGAGAAGTACAAGAACGGAACCTGATAACAAAATCATTTCTAAAATTCCCCACAAAAAGCTCTCAAAAATTTTGAAAAATGAGAGTCTTGAGGTGCACTCCGTCCAAAGTTTAGTACCTCCATTTGTTAAGACTGTTTCAGCTGTTGAATCATATGTTCGTAAGTGGGATTCTATTGGTGTACTCTATGGAAACGAGTTTTTATCAATAAAGCAGAAAGTTCATGAGCGCCTGTTATGTATATTGAAAGAAAGGCGTGAAAGGAGGCGACTCGGAAGAACTCGTGCAAGCGTTCGGATTAAAGGCGAGTGTCGCGAAAAAGATTTTACAGAGACTTCACATGTTTCAACATTCACTGTTCCTCAAAAATCGAGAGCAAAGTATTCCAAATCATTGCCCCTTGAAAACTGCGCAAGCGGCTTCCCATATTGTCTGGAACAACAGTCTTTCATTGACAAATCGTTGTCGGATGGTATTGTGAACGACGAGGTTGGCGACACTCAAGTGCATGATGACTCTAGCATCGAACATTGCTGCACAAGCCATGACAACAACGATGGTTGTGCTTGTTCTCCTCCACCTCCCCCTGGAAGCACCAAGTCTGCCACTTCTCTGTGTCTCCACCACCATTTCCACCGCCACTCGTCGCCTGCATTCTACAGAGACTCTTCTGAGGCAGATGATACAAGTTGCTGGTCTTCTCTCTGCTGCCCCTCGTGCGTGCTGTCTCTGCTCGCATGCTGTTTTTACTCGAAGAAAAGGTGTAACAATAATGAGTACTCCTGCCAGCCACATTGTAAATGGTAAAGAATGTGCAACGCTGTTGTGTGTTGCTTGCTTGTCCGTTGTGTGTAGTCTCAGTCGCGTACTTCACCGTGTGCATGCATGTTGCTTAAACTGAGAAATATTTGTTTGGTTTACCTTCGTAACTTGCATTTTTGTGTAATACGTCAGTAATGGCATTGAGTATTTTGAATATTTTGAGTAGTGTTTGCATTAAAAAAAGTTCTTAATTTGTTATCGAATATTCTTAATAACTGCTAATACTTTATTTTGGTCGTCGCTTATATACGACCCTATCATTTCTGGTTAGTAAACTTTTTTCAGTTACTGAAATGCACCGAATTGTTTTGCTTGTTGTAATTATTTGCTGGCATTAGCTCAATTTTCACGATTTTGTTAAACGAATTGTGATGTCCGTTAGACGAAAAATTATCTCCCTTTCTCGTGCGGTCACTCCAACATGATAAGTTAATCAACGGAAGAGCATCCGTTTTGTGACGGCTGCATCCCTCGCCATTGCTAAAATGTATCGGTTATTTGTGTGTTTCTGTGCAGTATCAGTACGGCTTCTCGACTCGGTGCTAATTCAGATCTCACCTTGGATATGTGGCCTGTAGTAATTATTTCGCTAATGTTATGAAACAACCAAACCTATTTCTCATCTGTACTCGTGTCTTACGTACAGGCCTTCGTTCCTATTAAATTGTTTCATTCTAATTCGTAGCAGGAATTATTTTTCTGTCAAGTTGATTGTATATCCTGCAAAAATCCCTTTTTGATCACGTATTATTGGCTCATAGAAGGCAAAGCGTATTTTATTAGTCTCATAGTGATAGAGCCGCATATCGTTAAATCATCTCTTCTGTTTTATTAAATCAAAAAAATTATTCTCACAAATGTTGTCGCAGTGGCACTTGTTGTGTATCGATCAAGCTTGATTTAAATATTTAATTTGTGTGCATCTATCTTCATTAGTGCATTCGTTCCTCACACATGGGTACCTGTCGGTTCAAGATATCGGGCTGACATATTGACTTCGATTTCTTTTAAAATCTAAATACTTGCAATGATGCTCACTGCCTTTCATTGCATCGATGGGCTCGTGCTGGTCGTGCGACTGGCAAAAAAGTTCTTCGTCTGAATTTTCTCCAACATCCGAGGGTATCACGAGTCTTTATTCTGTCAGTAGCGGTGTTCTCATATCTGCCGACTTCGAACGTTCGTCCAGGCGAGTGTTACCCATTTTGTCGCTTTAAAGTCGCCATTTTTTTGCAAATTTAAACGAGAATTTCGGAAATTTGTCTAAGAATTGACATGTGATAACTAAACTTGGTTTTTAAATTGCATCCGTTCTGTACTTTGTTTTGCACTCAAGTTTCACATTGTGTCCAGTCATATACTCTTGAGTTCTGCCTCACATTGAGTGTTTTCTAAGCATGCGAGTCTCGCGAAGGGGTAGCGTTGAAGGATATTTTTCTTCAGCTTATTTTAGGGTTTGAACCCGCATACATAAAGAATGTTCCTTAACACAATTTAGGGGTGTGGGGGAGCAGAATTTGTGAGAGAGCCTGTCATTCTCAGTGTACCATAGGAGAGGAGCGCTTGTCAATTCATTCCTATGCTTGTTTAGATGCTTACACTTATTAAGACAAAGAATTTTTTGCGCGATTATTATAGATCTCAAAATATATCTTTACTAAAACTCAATATGGTTAAGCCTAACGTAGTGCGTGTCAATGGTTAAGCACTGAATGCGATAATTACGTTGTAGGTATTCTGTTAGAAAACAGTTAATATGGTAAGCAATTTTAAAGTTTGTCATTGTGAAAGCATTGCTCTTCCGCCGTAATGTATTGCATGTGAAGCATTGAATGTTGTACGCGCTTGTTGGCGTTACGATGTTCTTATTTACGCAATTTAGGTACTCGTAGTCATCCTTTTTACTGTTGTTCATACACATGTTTCTATGTGAACAATAATGAATACGCTAGAAATCTAAGAGTAGAAAAATCTGCAATACATGCCTTCACTCTCTACCTTTCAGAAATCTTTGCATTTAAGGTGAAATTTAAATTTCTTAAATTAGCCCATTTCACAAGTTTTTGCTGGACAGCTTCGTGTATTGCATGTATCTTTCATTTCTGTAACCTCTGATAAGCTAACATCGCGTGCCTAAAATATGTCTTACTCTTGCTGCATGTTCTCCGGTACAAGTTATTATTAGTTCACTTAGAGTAAACTTGGCTGTGTTCGGCCAACTACAAGTTCTAGAGCCAGAGCTCTTGGATGTCACTGACACGTTTATCTCTGTGGCGTAACCCATGATACTTTGAGGACAAATAACTGGCAAATTAGATTAAAATTGGGCAATGACGTCCTTTTCAACCTTTTAAACGCAAGATTCATTCCTTTAAGTAGTTTGTGTTTACACGCCAGTCGAAAAATGACTAATTTTAGTATTAAGCATCGTATGATGTTGATGTTGGGATGTCAAATTGAACGTCTTTTAAAATGTTATTTGACAAAACTATATTAATCAGTGTAAGTAAATACGCTCTAAAACTCATCACTCTGCAGTGATCGCGTGGCGCGGTTAAGTGTATAATGTCGTTGAAGGTTTTTTCTTTCTCAGCGTAAATCAATTTGTACTACTGTTCAACATGTAGACTACGTGTTCGTGTATATGTGTACCATTAGGTTTATTATTCGAAGCGCCAATTTGAACAACTGTAGACGTGTTGAAGGATGCTTACTTCAAGATGAAAATGGCACCTAATTATAGATGTGAGGTAAATAGAAGTACAAAGTGTCTAGCAGGGGTGTTGAATTTTTCTTTATATGCTGTTTTCTTCCTAAATTTTTGTTATTTGTTGCCCTAAGCTTTTGAGCAAATAACATTTGGGCTTGCGTATTTTGTCCATTAGTTATAGGGAATTCATCATAATTGAAGGGTGGAAAGCACTAGTGGACTACTTGCATTTTTTCCCATGGTAAATATAATATATTTTCCACGGGAAAAAATGCAAGTAGTCCACTCCAGTGCTGTCGCTAACACAGCGCAGACAGAGGCGATTACGATCCAGTAGTTTACTATATGAAGGGTGGACAGCATTAGTGGACAACTTGCATTTTCTCCTGTGGGAAAAAATGCAAGTAGTCCACTAGTGCTTTCCACCCTTCAATTATTCTAAGCTTCTTAACAATTCCTCCAAAAAAACATCAAAAAATTCATACTAGTACATGACTTCGAGAGCTGTGTCTTAACTCTTGTTTTCTGTTTGAAAAAGCCCTTTACGGATTGTTGTTTTGCACAAATAACTAGTATGCATTAAGGATTTGACGCACTTGATGATTATCCTGGTCTACTATAATGTAAGGGAAACAGCATGTGGCGTCTATTCTCGTCAACTTATCTACTTTTCCATACCTCAAGTGTCTCTTGCCACCTTTATCAATAGCGTTCCATGCATTAGTCAGTGAAGGGTATGGTCTTCCAGTAAAATAGGTTTTATTTTAATTTTATTTTGGGTTACTGACGAAGATTTCGACTAATCAACCTTTTTTTGCTAATATTTAATCTTTTATCTTCCATTAAGTACGCTGAGATTGTTAGTAGACATATTTTGAGGACTGAACCGCTCTGCGAGATGCTTAAAAATCCCTGAATTCGCGTGGTGGTGTGTTGTGTGTGCTCGTGCTCTCCGGTACGATGTAGGATTCCTGAGCTCCTCGTTTCCTCTTTGATCTAGAAGAAAAATGCCTGAAATTTGTTATAATTACTATAGTGGATCATCACGGCTCCACCCACGCTCATTTCAGATTGTCGTCTCTCAAACTTTAGCTTCAAGGTAATGAATGATTCCAACTTGATGTTCCATAAATATTTCACCAACCTTGGCTGTCGAGTTTTCTGCGACGGTTGTTGGTTTTAGCTTGCCTTCAATTATTTTACGCGGCGCTTTTTTGACGCTAATGTGTATGCGTACAACCGGTTTGTGAATTTCTTTTCGGTACTAATGTCTTGAATGCGTTTTGTGGTGACATTATTATTCCAGTTTCACACTCATTTGACATACGCTGCACTTGTTGAAACGACATTGACGGAATTTCACATGTAGTGATTAATTTATATGTACTATGATTTTCATAAACTTTGAACATCCTTTTTATTTTTTGTTTAAAATATGAACCGTTTTTCTTGTGTTGCTCTTGGTGTGGACGCTTTTTGTTTGTTTCTAATTTGAAAGCCGGAACTTCTAGTGACAAGTCAAATAATTTTTTGCGTTTTATGCCACTACTAAAAGTGTCATCTCCCTGAGTTCGAGGTGAGTGAGTAAAAATGTTTGTGCATCGTATAAATCCATAAAATCACTTTGAACATAATGTAAATTGTAGTCATAATATAATTGCATAACTAATTGAGTGTTACCTCTTTCAGTAGCCAGCGGGCGGATCGCCGCCGCCGTGAAGATTACTCTTCAGAACGCCGCAACCGCCCCACCACCACAACTCGCCGCCGCCACTCCTCACGCTCACCGTCCTCTGGATCATCCCGCCACCGCCGCCACCATCACCACCACCATCGCAGCACTCGCCGCCACGGTCGCTATCCCCGTGATTCCTACAATGCCTGCCACGTGAGTACTCAAATCTGAGTTTATCGTAAAGAGCTGGGTTCTGGGCTTCTGGGACTCCCCCTCCTGCGCTCGAGCTTTACGTGACATCGAGCTGACGTGCAACGAATTGTCAAGAGAGAAGTAAAGAAGATTCGTTCAAGATGGAGGTGTTTTGCAAGGAGATTGGGAAGAAGCATCAGCAAGACGAGGAAGATGAATATGAGGGGGAGTGATACACCGAGCCCAGAACCCTTCCCTCTTTTTTTTAGTTATCCATTTTAGTAGGACTTGTAGTGATCGCGTTGCTGAGGTGAGTGGCAACGTGTGTATTGAACTCGTGGCGTTATTCATTTCAAAGTTCTTGTACAAACACGCTGAGGGAGCATCGACTAGCACTGTGTTTAGTGTCAGTGGATACACAGTAAAGTTGAGATCATTTCTCAACGATTTTGTGGATCTTTTTTGTTTGAAATAAAATGAATTTCACTTGCTAATTGGAAAAATTATTTTTGTGTGTGTCATTTGTCTGCCTGGTTGTAGTGACTGAATCTCTTTATTGCGAGTGATCTACTCTTGTACAGTATGACTGAGACAAGGTAGTTGAGCTTCAAGTGAAGTATGAAGCATACATCATGATGAAATGGATTGCATTTTGTTACCAACATGCAGACTCAACACGAAACTGACGACAATGTGCCCGTGTATTACTCATTGGCTTATTTTCAGCCGAGGAAGAAGGAAATTTGAAAAATGAAGTACGCAGAGATATTTTAAACTGTTGTCTTTCGATTCTTTCTATGACCAAAATTTTGTTTGAAGGCAATGTTAATTAACTACGTTCCAGCAATCAGACATCGCAACTAATATATCTGGAGCATGATACGTGTTCATTTCTTAACAGTGTGTTTGCACTCCGATAAAATTATCACGATATCTAAATAAATAACGTAGATCATTATAATTATTTTCTGCGTTTGCGATGAGTTGCGCAATCAGAAACTCTGGGAAATAATTAGTCTTATTAATAAGTTTAAGGAAAATTTATTTTACTTGAAAGCCAGTATACAAAATTATATTTTACGATGTGCCTATACAAATGAAACGGTTATTCTGATCACAATATTATCAATATATGTGTAAATTAAAATATGTAAAAACGTGCAATTTTTACACCATGCTTTGACTTCATCAACTGCAATATAACGGTATTAAGTTCTTCGTGAGTGGTGTTCTTATGACGTTAATCTGTTGAGTCAGGCTGCTCGTGATACAGCGATAATCCATTTGACACGCTCAGATTATCCATTGTTAGCCACAAGAAGCAACATTTTATGTCAATCAACTATTTTAAAAGTATACAATTGGATGTTGCTTCTTTTTTCAATCTTTGCGGTTTCATAGCTCATGCATGTTAAATATAAACGTATTCCAAACCAGAACAAGTGGTAGTTTTCAAATTGTCTACTTCTGAAGTGGAAATTGCTTGTTGGGAACTGCTAATTTAAGTCGAACGTTACTTTTGATCCTTGTGTGAAGGCGTAAAGTTCGTCGATTTGTCATAATTTTGATTTGGGCTAAAGCAATTTGGGGTGAAAAATGTTTTCAGTGTTCACTCACCATGCCCTTTTATTACTTCAATTCAAGATTACAGCGGCTTTTTCCATTCATTCTTTAGAAATGCTTTGTAACTGAACCCTACTATCTGCTACGACGAAATATTTAATGCTGGGATAAATTTGGTCTCACTTTGCTCCTCAGTATTTTCTTATTTTTCTCAACGTTTTTTTTTTCGATTGGTGTTGTATAGTTTTGAGATTCATTCACGTAATTGATTTCTGAAATTACTGTTCAAAATTTTGGCCCCTAATGTATGAAACTGATTAATTCTACATTGATCCATGAAATTTTGAACCTGTTGTGTTCAAAAGTATGAGGGACGAAATTAAGGATTTGTCTACTAGACCGATGGTTGATCCTATATTCGCGAATATTTCAGGTCATGCATAGTATAACGTTCTATTCTACGCCACAAGAGTGCAATTTACTAGGAAAGTGCACATTTCTAATTAAAAGTTTTATTGTCTGCGTTGCCTTGTTATACAGGTGAACTAAATTAACAATAGAACGTTATTTTGTTCTCAGTTGAGTGTGCATAAAAACAAGTTCCAGCTAAAAGATTCTTTTTAGTCTTTTAAATTGAATACAGCGTCTTTAACTTGGTGTCCCATTCGCTTGAGAAGGCCAAAAAGTAAGTTGAGGACTCATCCAAGTTATTCTATATCATTTTATTTTCAATATACTAACAGGTAATTCTATTTCAATTTGCTGAAATTGCAAATTTAATTCTACTAATCAATTTTCCAGACTACAAATAGCATTGCCGGATTTTCCTTTATCAAGCTTGGTCTTTACTGAAGAAAAGTATGTTGAAATAAGTATAATTTTTTTATTTTTGTGGTACACATTTCCAATTACTGAATATCCATGCCTCTGTAATAGAAATATAGTTATATACGTGTCTATGAAAATGTTCAATCGGTCAAACTTAAATTTTCTCTTGCTCCGATGTGGTTTGAAGACCGAACAACTTTTGTATATGCTCATTCACAGTATTCATTTTTATTATATTTCACTTATCAAATGCTCTCTGAATTTATCTCATTTTTCCCGTTGAATAAATTCAACTAAGTGAAATTAAGAGCTGAAAGTTCTTATTAATATTTTACTAAATTAACTATGGTAGTTGCTTGGCCTAAAATTATAGAAGCGAAAAAATTCGTTTTTTCGTATTTATATATGTGAAATTTATGTAAAAACAAATCTTTATTCGAGTACTCGTCGGATAGAAAATCATTGTTTGCTTTTTTTGTCCTGACTAGAGATCAAATTTGAGGTCTAATTTCAATGGGATTCTCAAGGTGTTGCTGTGTTAATCGGTCATTTTAATAATTTTTGGTAAAGACACAACAAGAAGCACTAATGAAATATTCCCTGGGCTAAGAGTGACCTTGCCGGTTTCTTGACAGCTGCTGCTGCCTGTCATTGACTAACTTTAAATATTCGTTGCGAAAAGGCGTATTCTGCATCCTTAATTTTGTCATCTCAGCTAATTCAGTAACTCATATAACTTACAAATTCATTTTCGTTAGATATAATTCTCCAGACTACAGTTTCTCATCGACGGTAAATTATAAACCTTATGTTTAGAATACTAGACCTTTCGGTTGGTTGACATTGGTTCTTGTTTTGCGTAGACACGAGGCTGTGTGGTGGCTGTCATTAGGCGAGACGCGATTTAGTTGTGGGGCTGCAATATAGCTCAACTAGCGCTTGACATACACGCACCTGTTGAGCAGCTTAAACTTTTGGTTCTCTTCCTCTGAATTACTGAGGCGGTTCCCAGTCTGTCCGCTGAACAGATGCGGCGCGTCGCTCACACTAGCGACCCCATCATCTAGCTGCATAAATCGAACTTTGCAATCATCTTGCTACATTTCAATCGTCTGCCTGACTGATTTTGATGGTATGATCCAAATTTGTTAATTAGCGCTTTTCTTTCTACACAATATTCGTCGAGATGTTCTTAAGTTCAGTTTCATATGATACGCCGTAATTCTGAGGGGAATTGCCGTGAGTGAGAGGAGGGAGGGAGGAGCGTTGTACGCGAGAGGGTAACCGCGAGGCTTGGTGTTCTAACTCTGTCAGTCGTCATCTGACCGTTTATGTTTCCGCTTCTCGGCGTTGTGTGTTGTATCATATTGCAAATAGTGATGTTCAATGAGTTTTGTAATGATCATGCAAAACCTTTGCGCCGTGCACCACGAAATTTTGTGCTAACTACTGCAAGTTCCGTTTCCTTTACCATGTGGGGTGAAATTTTATGTTTAGTGGTTATTAATATACGAACATCTTTGTACGATCATTTTCTAAATTTTTTATTCGGGGAAAGTTGAAAATGTCATGACCAGTGAAATTTGTCCAGAGAGTAAAGTGAGATGCTGCTGCTGTGCCAAGTTACCGCCGTGGCGTTGCGATCCTGTGGTGGTGTGTTGGCTGAAAATAGCATCAGTAAGCAGTTATTACTGCCACCAGATGTTTCTTTTCTTACCTTTAATGGGTTTCTGTGACAAAGTTTTGTCGCCTAGTGTAGGTGTGCTTTGCAAGGATTTATATTTTCATTGCATATAGAATCATTACCGAGATGCATTAAGTTAGTCGGTCTCAAGTATTACCTATATAAATTAAGAAATAAATAGAAATTAAATTGGTGTTTTCGACGTGTGTGGTCCAAGCTGTTCTCATGAACTTGTACGAGTAGGAAATTCAAGTATTCCTTATAATAACTCGTGTGCTAGGTTTCTTTTAACTTCACACGCATGACCCGAGATTGTTGTTCTTACACGCGTGTCGCAATTACTTGGCTTTTAGCTCTCGTCTCGCCCTGCACCGCTTGGCCGCTGACGCAGAGGAGACTCTAAGCCCGGTTGAGGCGGGCGGCCAACATCGTGGTGCTCTCTGCTCAGACTCTTCTCGGTGGCATTGATTTCGTTATTCCAACCTTACTTTCTCAAAAAGTTTAAATGATGTGCAGTGTAAAGTTCATTTGTATAAAATTTACTTATTTATTACTGTAGACGGTGAAGACACAGGTTCTTAAATTTGTGTTGAGAAATTGATGAGCTGTTGCTGCAGTTGTGCACTAGTAGTTTTCATTGGATAATAGAAAACTGTTTCGTGTGTTAGAACGAGTGTTTCTAAGGAAGCTAATACATTTCAGCTCTTGGTGTTTCTTACTATAGTTACCTGAACAGGAAAATTAACTTGATCCCTAATTTAGTTGTAAATTTTACATCTCACTCGTCGGTAAATATTTTTGAAGGAAGTCAATCATGAATGTCCTGAACGATTTAAAGTGATCATGCTTTGACGAGATCATTCACAGTGGCGCAACGAGTCTTCACGTGGATATGGTGGGCAGGCAGCATTTTATGGCTGTGGATAGGTCGGTTTCTCCATTGGTGGACCGAAGGTGCTTTCTTTGCCGAACGTCCCCGTAAGAAGTCGTTCGGTGATGATTTTCGACGAGCAAATGACAGGCGCATCTACACCACTAACGACTCAAGCAGTTCAGAGGGGGATTGCGTGACTGAGGTACCAAGCTGTGGACGAGCATCAAAAAAACACCCGCAACACCAGAAACGAAATCGATTGCACCCAAAAGATTTTGAAGATGGCAGATCAGCCGTTTTATGCAAGGGCTACCTTCCTGCAGTGGCCGAAGGCAAAAGTGATCATGTGGTCTATGGTCACCAGGATGATCATAGCTTGTTAACGCTTCTAAGGCATATAAGCGTATCCTACTCCAAAGCTGCCGGCAATGTGTTAGGGGTTTCCTCACGGCGTGGCAGAGAAAATGCAAAACCATCACCTGAAAGAAGTTCCATCGCAAAAGTTATAAATCAACTTCAGTTCACTCTACAAAAGCTGGTACTGTATTCCTAAATTACTCATTTTAATTTTAGTGTGCAGTTTCAGCTCATTTAAATAGACATTTTATGTCGTCCATTACCTCGTTAGCAATTTAGCTTACAGATGTGAATGTTTGCTTTATCGATATCGAGATGTGAATATTTGCTTTATTTCTGCCATCTACAGTCAATCAAATTGATCATCTATTGAGAACGTTAAGCTGTATGCATCTCCGATCACTTGAACGCCTTTATCGGTTGAGAAATCGGCCTTCATCGTTCTCTTAGACCGTTCGGTATTTTCATACCCGACGTTATTCGAGAATATTTTTTATATTTCTTTCCTTCCTGCATAGTCACTTCTCCATATTCTATAACTTCGATAATCCCTGCAGTTTCATAAACTACACTGAGCCAGCTTCGCATATGTAGTGTATGCTGTTTTTATTAATTACATCGAAAGAGTTGGCATTGTCATTTGAAACTTTTTCATTTTTTACCCATCGTTAATGCACCCTGAGTATTTTTTATGCCTTTAAAAATAGTCCCTCGATTGTGGGTGTCTGTGTATAGGTTGCTTAAGTTGGCGAGCGCGTAATGCCTGTGAGCGCGTGTGCACCTGAAGGGCCTTCACTATTATCTTGCAGTTCAAAGCTGTCTGTCTGTTTGAGCTGCCACCTTTGGTGCTGCCGCTCTCTGTTCGTCGCCAGCCCTTTCAGTTGGTGCCTGTACTGCAGTGCTGACACCCCTTTCTGTGTAGTGTGTGAGTGTGTGTAGGGGGGGCACGAACCCGCGTATCGTATGGGCCAAGACGATTGCGCTACCACCGTATGAACTTTGTTCCTCATCTCCCAAGGTCCTGACACCAATAGTTTTCGAGAGCACCGAGCTTTTCTCGGACGCAAAAATGAAAGGAAGAAACTGGGTACTGTGGCAATTTTCGAATTCTTGAAATATATTGCGATAATTTTTTCTTCAGCGCAAAGGGGCTGGGATGTCGAGCAACAGTTCTCGATATAACCTGATTAGGCTTCTTTTTTATAGTATGCGTTTGGAAGCTATTTCAGCCTGCTTTTAATTTGTATTTTTCAAATTACAAAGGATGATTTTTCAGTGTACATCTTTCCTATGAATTCATGTTCATTAATACTTGAAAGTATGTTTTAAAGTTTGAAGTTGTGATGGCTCGACAGCGAAAGTACTATGTACCGAGCACGTCTTATTGTGACGAACTGTCATACTATGGTTCTCGTCCACAAGTTAGTTCCTTTATAACAAGGACGTCTTACGTTCGTCCTGTGTCGTCTATGAGACGCCCGTCACTTTACGGAACTTATTCAAATTACAGCAGCGCATTCTGCAGGAGCGTCCTTGAGGTATACAAGAGTGCAGTTTAGAACTATATTAGAGTCTGTTCACTTTGTGTACTGTCAATTTTAAGTACGAACGTTTTACTTTACTATTGTTTGAAGTATCGGGGTCTTTACTGTGTTGTATGATTTAATTTCGTCGTGGAAATATTCGAGAGTTCAGTACACTTATGTGATTAGGTGAACGAACCGGCTTCTTGAACTGCTCCTTGCAGTCACTCAAAATTGATGATTTTCATATTTGTATTTCATTACATCATCTCTTATCTGACAGTGTACGATAATTCGGTTTTGTCATGGTATTTCTTGCAAGTTGTGAACCAGTAGAGATAGCCAAAGCTGCCTGCAAAAATTAAGAACTCTCCTTTCAATTCTTACGTGTATCAGTTCTAGTATTATGCTTATGATCTTTAAAATCTGATCACGAAGAATTGCTGCGCTTGATCTTAAGCTGTAAGACATCTTTCCCGTCGTATGGCAGCCATTTGGCTCGCTGTTGGGCTTACATGCTGAGCGTTTCTAGTTGATAATATTTTTTAGAATTTTAATAAAGAGCAACCAATTACTAAGTCAAGTTCTGGTATAGTTTTTGTTTCCCTGCGCAAAAATTTCGTAAATACATGAATTCTTCGATTTCATGTGTAGTTGAATGGCTTGTGCGCGCGTTTTTGGGTTGGCTGCGCGGAGGTTGGCAGCTGTAGTGCGTTGCCCAAACCAAGTCGTGCAGTGGATGTATTTTTACCCTGGCCACCATCGCTACCTTCTTGGCCAACTCATTCTGCTGCTTCAGTTACACTTGTGCCTCTTCATCGCTCCCACTATCTCCACATTTCTCTGACATTATGTCTCAAAACTCGTCAGTCATATTGCTAAGTGTGAATTTTGTTTCGTGACAGTTTGTCATGGATTTTTTTTACTGTGACCCGGTCATTTTTATGCGAACACTTATTTCATTTTGTGATAAACTGGCCGTATTCCATCCAGAGCGTTCCCAGGTTTCCTGCAAAATATTGTTTTCGACGCATATTTTGAGTGCTCTGCATCAAATCTAGCATAACCAACGATCTGTTTTTATTCTTCGTGCGTGTTATGTGCGCTACATGTGCAGTTAGTTTCGACTTGTCAGCATTATTGAAAAAAATTATGGTCATTTCTTCACGGATGGCCGTTTCGTAAGCCTTAAAGAGGCTGACCTGTCATAAAGACGTGCATTGAGTTTTTGGTGCAATTATGTGCCCTGGCCATGAGTGGGAACAGGCCACGGCGACACTACGGCCGGAGTGCCACCACTTGTTACTCCAATCTTCTGCCAGACGCATCTGGTGATATCCTTAATCGCTGTTCAACTCTCTTCTCAAAACTTACATCCCGTGTTCGATCATCCTCGCAAACCGCTGAAGATCGCCTTCCTTTGAGTTCTCCCAATTCCTCGTCCACAATGTCTCATGTCCCTCCTCGTGTTTCGTCGTACTCTCAGTATCCCATGTTACTCAAGTACAGCAAATACGATGATCCTAGTCGATATGAGAGGTACTCTGATTTAAAGAACAGCGCAACCTCTTCTCGCTACGATGATCCTTCCTCCTCGCCAAGATTTAAAACGAGATCATCAGGCATTGCTCCATCCGCTTCTTTTTCGTCCTTTTCCAACTATAAGTCCGATTATGGTAGTGATTATTCTCGTCGTGATCAAGATTATACACGACCTGATGTTAGTTATCCTCGGCGAGAATCAGACTATACTCGGCGAGAGCCTGACTACTCAAGTAAGCCCACTGACTTAAGCATCAGAGCTGGCGCTGATTCTGCTCGCCGAGATGATCATTCGGATGAAGGAGGGTATGGACTTAGAGGGATATATAATAGTGCGAGCAGTTCTTATATCCCACCCAGCCATGATAAAGTAAGCTCTAGGTACCGACCCAGTAGGTTCTTGAAAAGCAGTTTCCTCAAAGGTCGATGTGACGAAGGTGATGAAGATGCATTGTTAACACGTAGTGGTCTGGGTACCAAACAGCCCGATTATTGGTCCCATTATTCTGCGATGTCTCCAACTTATCTCATGGATAAATATTCGGCTGCTGAAAAAAAGAAAGCTGACCCTTTGTTGCGTCAGAAATATGGCCTGGATAGTGTACGTAACCGTCAAATCACATTGCCTGATCGGGATAGGAAGAGCCCAAGAACTCGTATTTTGGAGTCTTCTCCTGATAACACTGCGGCTATTCTTCGTCGTCGAGAGTGTGCACAGCTTATAAACATGTATTCATTACCGCTTGATACGTTGCACAACATAGACAAATCTCGCAAGTTTCGAAAGCGCGGTCAGGATGGTGGTGATGGGGAAACTACGAGCAGATTCGACCAAGTGAAATTGATGGCTGCGCAGGTGAGTTTGCGCGCAGACGAAGATGCGTCTCTCGGTCCTCCTAGGAAAGTCTTGTACGGAAGTGCTTCGACAGGTGATATGTTAGGTTCTCTTTCCAAGGGAGGAACACAAAAATCGTCGGGCACGTCTGGAACACCATCCGTTCATAGCACTCCCGATTCAGACAAATTCGTGTTACATGACCCACCAGTTGTGTTCGAAAAAGCAGCGATGAAAGAGAAACCTCCTCCCTTGCGACCTACTTACCTTTTCCTTAGTGATCAGTATGACAAATACCCATATTCATCTAGCGACATCGGTACTTGCAGTGGTAAATCAAGCGATGTTCCTAGTAACACGACTACGTCGAGCGATCCGAGCACTCCTTTGTCAAATGTCAATATCAATTTGAGCGACAATTCAAGTTCAACTCCGTCATCATCCTCTCACGAGCCGACCACAGGAAATGTGCCTGAGACTCCAGTCAAGAACGAACGTTCGTCACCACTTTGCCATCTTACGTGCTCTTCCGCATACCTACCTAGTTCATCTTACAGCACTCGTACCAAGCTCAGTGATTATTACTCGAAACCTTCGATTACAGTTTCGAATTATCTTGACGATCTTCCTCAAGACTTATCCTTTTCAACGTTCAGACCCAACACAACAACTCAAGGTGGACCTACAACTTATGTCGCTGGCGTTGCATACGTGGAGGCTTTCCAACCGAAACCGACGGCCATCACATATGTGTCTTCTGTGCAACCTAAGCCTTCTGTTGCTGGCATATCTTATGTTAACGGACCGGAAACTAGAGCTGTAGATCTGTGTTCCACAGTTGAAGCTAATTCCGCAACCACAACCACTTTGACGGATTCTACTAAGCCTGAGGTAGATGACGCGTACGCATTGGCGCACTACAAGTCCCTCGCTATGAAGGGAGTCGGCATGGGAACGCGTGCAAACAACTTGGGTATTAGTACAGATGTCGTCAATGGTGCAACCGGCACACGAACTAAGAATACTGACCTCAGCACTGATGTTTCTACTTATAAGGGTGCAGTTTCAAGTCGTCTCAATAATGTGCCTACAACCAATGACCTTCGGCCAATCCCGGTTGTTGGAGAGTCTTCGAAGAGCAGCAAGTTTTCGTCCCTTTACGGGTCTAGTAGCGTGAGTAGCGACGATGTGAGTTAGCAAGACGAACGGAACCATCGCGAAATAGTTCGACTTTGCATGATTTCGGCGGCATTGTAGCCTACAGAAACAGCTCGACTCATTTTCATGTCTCTCACTATTCAAACATTTCGTCCTTAGCAGTTTGGTGTTGTTTTCATCTTTGCCTGTCATGCATGACTGGCTAGTCTCCTTATGACGTTACTCGTTAATTTGTCAGCTATAACTATGGTATTCGGTTGTTTGAGTGTTCCGTGCTACTCGCATCCTCGTTCTTGCACTGCTAAACCTGTGCTATGCTGTCTGTGAGATGCCGCACCTTTATTTTCTCCAACGTTGGAATTTATCTCATGAGAATTCTATTCTTATTTTTTATTTTCATTTTTTCTTGAAGTTTCTTTAAGAATTATTTAATAATTTTAAAAAATTTCTACCAAACAATGTATAAATGTGAAAATGAGCCTGACAGTTTTAAATCACAGTTTACGTTCTAGAAACAGCTGATGGTAGAAATGCTATATGTGACAATATATTTTCCATTCATCTCGACAATTTGGAAAAATTTGAATGTTAGACGTTTCATGAAACTGCGGACTTGGTCTCAATTTTATTGCAAACAATAGCAGTGCAAGCGATTGAGTTTGCGAGCTAGCCTGAAGATAATGAAGTCAAATTTGAAAGGAGTTCTATTTTGATTAGGAATCTATTAAGGACTATTAGCTGCATTTTTCATCTTTTGAACGTGTCATTTTTTCAACAATTGATCTATCCGTAGAGAAATGTGCTTATCGCTTGCATTCTTTTAATTTTTTATTGGAGAGTAATGACTAAACTTAATCAGTTTGAACAAAAGCGTATTTTAAACGTGATTAATGAATTATTGAACTGGAAGTCTCGATTGAATTTTAAATGTCTGATTTGAATATTAGTTGTGACTTGTTTCAATTAATTCTGTAGCTTCCTATTTGAATTACTGAACTTCGCAAAAAATAAAATATTCTGCTTTTTTATTTTTTCAAGTTTTGTTAAACTTTCGCAAACTTTGAGTAAGTGGATATTTTTCCTCCAACTTATGTATATTGTAGATACATGCAACATATCAGAAGCAGGCTCGAGTAAATAAATATACTATACACCTACCGAATATATGACTTGAATGAAGATGAATACATCTGGCCTGTTCTATGCCTGAGCAGTGTAAACGCTCAGGAATTTCTAGGTAATATGGATTCAACTTTGATGGATGCGTTATCGATCTGTCGATTTCGATTTATTGAGAGCTTTTAATTTATTTATGCATCTATGGGTTTTGATTTAGTGCTACAACTGTTTGTTGGTGAAAATAACTTGAACGAGTAAGCTTAATTTCTGGTTTCATTTTATTTATTCCTACATTATTTTCATATTTCCGTCGAAGTTTGGCTTTGTCAGTGGTGCATTGTGAAGAATGTCCTAGATTTTCACGTACACATCGCTGTCTCTCAACTCACAATGTTTTTCTAGATTTTATAAACTTTAACTCCGTTGAAAATTTTTTTAATTAGCTGGATGAATAATTCCTCAAGTAGCTATAATATTTCTGTTGAACCATTTTTATTTTTTTGAATGGAAACAAACATTTGAAATAAACATTGACGCTTTAGGTGGATGTGAGACACTCGACGAGACATTTAATGTTAGGGGTGCCGAAGTTAATGATTTGTCTTTTTGAGTTTTTCTTCAGTTTGAAATTTGTTGTGAACAAAGTAGATTTTTATATTCGTTCTATCTGGAGACAGGACAAATTTTATGAGTTAAGTCCAAATAGTGTGGTGTATAAAAAATTCAAGAATCCCAGGTTCCGATGTGGGATTTTACGGGAACGAAATTATTCGAAACAGCTTCAAAGTCGTCTAAGAAAATAAATATTGCCAGTATAATAAGTTTGACAAGCTTAGAATATAATTCAAGTACCTTCTGTAACTTTTCCTCTATTTTGAGGTTGAATTTTAGGCTTTCACGATAACAAGTATCATTTACTGATGTCAACATTTATATTCATAATTTTGTTCAAAATGAAAATGAAGTTTTTACGAAAAAACCATTGTTTGCATTCCTATATGTTAGTTGTTGACAATTGATTGTTACTGTTGATGCCTGTGGTTTGAATTTAGTGTGCCGCTGTGATGGAAGTGTTTGCAGTATTCAGTTATTTTAATGGATGGATCGTATCGTGCGCTTTACGTTGCTTGGCAAGGCATCTGAAATATGACTGCAGTTAAAGCGTGCGATGTCCGTCTGTCTTAATTTTTATTCAATTGTTAGTGTCATCGGTGCTCCCTTTAGCGTTTGTGTGCGTGTGTAATTCTTATATTTATGATCTGAATATCTAAACGTTTCCGAGGCACGCTCAGAGATAGATATACTGTAACTTTTGAATTTTAATAATTTCATTATTTTAGTTACAGTAATAATCATACTAAATTTAAAGCTTTTGTAAAGTATCTGCTTTTGAAGTATTGATTTAACAGGAAATTTTATACTCTGAATTGTGCCACGGAGACGTTTGGTTCGACCTTAAAAGGATGGTTGTATAACCTTCCTTTTATTTATAGTTTATTTTTGGGGCTGATGTGTGGGACATATTCGCGAGCCAGACGCCATTGTGCATCTTGTTTCTTATCCTTTGTACTGGTCGGTGACTGCTGCTGCTGACGCTCCTGCTGCTACCAACAACACCTGTTACTCCCTGACGCTGATCTCACGGAACGTGCCCTGGCGTTGATGCCACACCTCTACCCCTCCCTGCCGTGGTGGTCGTCTGCTTCCGCTGTTGGTGCTCTTTGGTGCTGCAGAGCTCAAGAGCGCCGTCCGTCGAAGATGACGAAGATGGCCATCTCATTTATCGGAATGGCGACATACTGCAAGACCGATGTGTGTGAATTTCCCTCCTAAAGTTCAGTTGTTCAGGAAAATTCTCTGGCTAGCTACTGCTCTTATTTTTGTGCAGTTTTACAGAGAACTTTTCAATTCAACTGTACGATAGGCTTCTTAAAACCTGAGGCCCTTATTTCATAGCTCACTACACCGATTGAAATTTCACATCGTTAATTAGCAGAGCCTCTCGTTTTAGCAGCTTTTTACTGGTAACACTCTCCGTCTATAAACACTCTTCCTTTATTAAAAGCTAACCGTTCATTAAAAATTCAAGCATTCTATTTCACACTGTAAACACGGGGGATGGTAGCTAATCCTAATGCAAGTGACAAATTTTTCCAGTGTTAGGGTTTATATGTAGTCCATTTTACTTGAGATGCTAAGTTATAGCATCTAACGTAACATGTTTTTTCTGTAACTTTTAGTGTAGGGTACTCGATAATTTAATTAGAAAGATTTTGCCTTTGTTTGTTTGCATTATCGATTTAGAAGTATAATTTTGATCTGCATATTACCCTAATGTATTTGGTATTCTGTCTCTTCTACAGATAAAATTCTCGCTACTCTGGGTGAAGGAACTTTTGGCAAGGTGGTCAAAGTGAGGGATCTGACCTGGTAAGTGATGCATCACAATTTTTCCTGTCTAATATACACGTGCTTTTCACCCTATCAAAATTTTAGCCTAATAATGTTCAGTAGTCTTTTTACTTGAGAAACTGAAAGTTGACTTTCCTGAAGCAATTTGTAATAGTAATCCAGTGATATTCCTCGTTGCTTTCGGTAGGAGGAATGTGGTAGGACATTCGACTGGAAAACGTACCTCTTGACGGAGTGTATGTAGAGTGCCGAGCTCTGCTATTCATAAACTGGACCCCACAATATATACGACACTTTCACATTCCTTAAGAATTTCGCGTGTCAAGTGGCATGTTCTTGAACTTCAAATTATTTCATTTATTTCACTTCTCATAAAATTTGTAAATTAATGATACATCTGTATCGCAATATTTTCAATTATTTCCCATGTATTCATGAAATCAATTGAATCCAATACTTATCATGGAGTTCAATTCTATTAGTTTCCAATTGTGGATTGTTAGTTTATTTGACAGTCGTGAGTTCGACGTGTTCGTTTTTTTTAATGCCACGTGTGAATTTATTTTCGAGCATGTTATGTATGATTATAATTTAAAACTTTTTGTTCCAACACTGCGTAGTTGCTACAGCTTTTCACTCTAGCTTTCGTGGAGTTCAATTTCGGTAAAAAATAGCATTAAGCGTACTTGTAGCTACATCTAGTTCTTTATTTCTTCTTAGCCTGGAAGGAGAGTTTTGAGTAATCATTAAATTGACAAAGATTGCCCTTGCCGCCAAGCTCAGTATCACACAATCAGTTTTGTTTTATACGCACGTGTAGCACATGATTGGTCAAAACTCGTCAGAAGGCATTTGAGGTGCCCTCTTGCCATATTAATGGGTCCTTATTACAGCTAGTCATGTACTAATTGTGCATTTGGAGTAGTATAATTACTACATTCCACTATTTATTATGTGTACTGTGAGTCGCGTAACTATTGTATAATGTGAGTCAGATGATTGTCATGTCACAATTGATGATTGTTAATCCTCGTATATCCTTGTTTACTCCTGATGCCTGTATGTGATTGAAGTACGTGTACGTGCCTGAAGTGCTTGTGCGTGATTAAGGTGCTTGTGTATGATTGATACCTTAATATTAGACGGTATGAACCAAACTGCTCGGTTTCTGCTGCCCTGTCTCATTCCATGCTATTCTACTATTATGGGCCAATTATACCTTGACGTAAACGCGAATCTGTTTTATGATTGTAGTTATACTACTGATGTGGGGGTAAGGTTCTTTCCGTGCACAACAATTCTCACAACTCGACAAAAGCGCTAATTTAGTACTTTAATCACTACTTCAATAGAATGTGTACTTTTATGTACGATTTTTTTTAATTACTGCGTATTTTTGATGTAGTATTCTCAGCAGTTGAAAATTTAATTGACTTCCTCTTCTCTGTCAAGCAACACGATGAAGCGCTTTTCTTTCTACGTATATTCAAAACGACTAATAATGCAAGAAAGTTTCTTGTTCAATAATTTTTTATTGTATTCGTTCATTTTAGTTTTTAATGCGCACTATTTATATTTTCTCTTCAATTATTGTATTAAATTTTCCCCTCTTTTGAAGCTTTTCACTAAATGAACTTAGTCTAACTCAATACTTTTGTTCTAAGCAAATTATGAAGCAAGGACATGCGATAGTTTTCATTGAAAAGAGCTTTAATATACTCGGTATTTCCTTCTAGTGGCTTCTTTGGGTGCTTGCCAGGTCGGCTGCTGCCACCTTTTGCCATTGACGCCTTCCTCATTATTTGCCCTCTTTTGCTTGCTGGCTTTTAATTTCTTCCTTTGCGATATTCATTTAAGCTTATTTTTCCGGATGTTGGGTGTGTTCTATTCTAAGCTAGACGCTACTTGCTGTCAATTTCCATTTTTTTATAAAAGTTCGAAGTAGATTCGTATTTCAATGTACATGTATTATTGATTTCACTTACCGTCTCTCATGTCCCTGTTTTGAATGCGTTACCTGGAAATGAGATCTTATATTTTAGTGTTACGCTTTTACAGATCATTCTGTGTAGCCTATTATGTAGAATTATCCGAATGTTTTCCAGCATGTTCAAGATAGTTTATTCCACTTTCTATTTAATGTCGAATCGATAGTTTAATTTATGAATTTTACCATCAGTTACAAAATAGAAGAGGCGCATGTGAGAATATTTCCAAAGGCTTTGTATCGCCTTGAATTTTTGCGGTATTCGTTTTTTTTTCTAGTCGTGCGAGCAAATTTTTGTTTATCACGAATACTGGAGGCTTAACGATTTGGTGTAACATCAGAAAAGTTATTTTCATCAGTTTCAGGTTGGTCTTGGTGGAATTATTGTTCGAAATGCGTATATTAAGTTGCTTCTTTTTCATTTTTAGTGACCAAATCGTCGCCTTGAAAATTATCAAGAATGTGGAGAAATACAGAGAGGCTGCCAAGCTTGAAATTAACGTCTTGGAGAAACTGTCTGAAAAGGACCCTGCCGACAAACAGTGAGTATGAGTTTTTATCACAATGTTTCAACGCAATAGTTCCTCGGATGCCTCTATCTTATTTCGAAGTTAAGTCGCAGTTGCATTTTTTGGCTCAAATTAGTGCAGACATAGTGTTCAATATAATTATGATACATAATTACGTATTATAGTTATCTTCTTTATGAATGTCACCGATGTTAAAGTGTCAACAAATAAAAAATGAGGCAAACAAGATAAAAGGAATACTAATGAAACCCTGCTAATATAGTGTACTGTACTGTTTAGGTCATAATATGTTTAATTAAATACAGAGCTGCATCTCGTAAAAAAGATTCCTATTGAAAACAGTATTCCAAGTGAACGTACAATGCTCGTTCTATGAACACAGAACTTGCGTGATCATAAAATTGAATTCTTTACTGTTGAAACGTGCTATTCATATGTTCTCGTTTTTCTGATGAAAAAGAACTACGCTTGAGGTACATTTTTGTGCTGCGTAAGAAAATATATTTGTTAACGAGTAGCAATGTGAACATCCTAGAGGTGATAGTTATTAGTTGTACATTATTACTAGTTTTAACAAGGAAATTATCCGGATATGTATTGAAACACTTTTGAGGTACAATAGTAGCAAACTATACGAGATGAACTGCAACACCCGAGCTCTGCCTTTAAATGTTCGATAGTGAATAGGTAGGCAGCTCGATAGTGAATAGGTAGATTTGAATTATGTTTGATTTATTTTAAGCAAAGGTTAAGGAAAATAACTGATATTGTGCATCACGTGGTCTCCATCCTAACTATGCACGTTTCAATGTTCCTTTCAATAGACATAAAATTAAAGTATAGAAAGGATTGTTATGAAATGCGAGTCATTGGGGGATTTTTTTTCTGAAAATCTCCTTAGTTGTGATTCCTACTGTAAAATGTTGGAAGAACATATTATACCTCAGATTAGAGAAGCCTACAATAGAGAGTTTGAAGCTGGGGGTGGGATGCAGAATGATGTTTTTGCGAGTGTGAAACACGCTTGATGTTATCAGACGAGCGATGTGAAAACTAAAGCACAAATGTCAGGATTGCCTACATTTCTCCTCGTATTAAAAACGTGTATTTTTTCAAAGTTTATAAAGTACGGAAATCTATATCTATTTCGTGGAGAGATATGAACTATTTTAAGTAATATTGAATGAAAAAATCATTTTTGATTTCTCACACTTAAGTCAATCTTAATGGAAGGATTTGATTTATTCTGAAATACTCTCATGATAGAATAGAAAAGAAATTTATTCGTTAAATACGACAAACAACATTCAAATCTGTTTGTTCATTACCGAGTTATTAACATTCGAAGTTAGGGTTCGATTTTTGTGGCCCACCTTGTGTTTATTGTAATCTACTTATTCTTAAATTAAGTTTGTTGAATTTCAAGTAGTAAATGGACTGTAATTTTTAGAGAAAGCTAAAATTTACGACGTAGAACCTAATTATCGAATAGAGGAGAATCTTCTTTAAAAAAAACACTGTGAATTTAGGTGTTCAAAAAAAGTTAGAATTCATGAAGTCATGTTCAGGATTTTTACAAGCGATTATTGCATTCGACGAGAATATTCAGATTAAAAACACAATCTTAGTTATTTGACTGTTTTGATGACTGCAGGTAACTGTGTAGTGATGTTCTTATGCTTATTTTCAAATATAGTAAACTTTTTATTTACCAATCAATGGATTACATGCTGTCATTAAAGTCTTTAAGGGACTCCGCTATTTATTATAACTTCGACAGTTTCACAGATGTGAACACTATTTCAAGTTTGAGTTCTCATCGACTAATAATGAAAATAATAATGGGAATTCATACTTTTCATTTTCAGGTTGTGCGTAAAGATGCTAAGCTGGTTCGACTACCATGGCCATGTGTGCATTGCTTTCCAGATGCTGGGTTTGAGCGTCTTCGATTTCTTAGTGAGTTCTTTTTTTCAATCGGTACTTGAAATGCCCATTTTCTTCAGGGGATGAATAAAGTTGTCTTGTAAATGAAGCTTATGCGTCGTGTTATACTATGCGAAATACTAAATTGTTGGGCTGAGTTCGTATCAAGTGAAGTGCTATGCAAAGTACTTTCTGACCTGTTAGCTTTCGGAACAAAATTCCGATTGAGTGTAACTCCTGGTATCGGTAAATTTAAACCTAAACTTAGGCATTCATTAACCTATTTAAAAAAAAAATATTAATGCGTTGTATCATATTTTTCTAAGAACATTTTACATTACATTTTCACTGTGGTCTTAGCATAATGGTTTAAAAAATTCCAAATTACAAAACTTTAGGAGTTGTTAACCTTTAACGTTATAGTTGTGTCTACGATACTATGAACTAAAATCTTATGTATGGTATTGACTTATTCAAATTGCAATTGGGATACTTGAATAAGATTGAGCGTTTTCATTTCAGAAAGACAATAACTACCGTCCGTACCCGCTGGAGCAAGTCCGTCTCATGGGGTATCAGTTGTGCCATGCCATCAACTTCTTGCACAGCATCAACCTCACGCACACAGATCTCAAGCCTGAGAACATCCTCTTCGTTGATTCTGATCATGATATCATCTATGATTCTAAAAAGGTTAGTGAAGTTGTGATTGATGTGTTTTCCTGACACAAGTTTGAATAAGCTACCCAACACCTAGCTGTCAATTGAAGTTTGGTTGCTACTTCGTAGACGTTTTATTAAAAATTTGCTGAAAGTATGGAAATTAGTCCAAATAATTTGAATAACTTGCTCAGCATTGATGATTATCAAAGCATACGGCCTGCAATAAATGCATTCCTTAAACTTCTCTGTTTGAATACTTCCTGTAACAGAAACGTGATATAAGGATTGTCAAGAAGCCCGACATTCGCCTTATCGACTTCGGTAGCGCTACCTTCGATCACGAGCACCACAGCACCATCGTGTCTACTAGACATTATCGCGCCCCAGAGGTTATTCTTGGTAAGTTTTATTAATGCTCGCCGTGTTGACCTAAGTTTTTTCTAGTAAATTTATCTTTTAATATGGCTTATATCTTAGTTTCTTATGTGTATTTTAATTGAATATTTTTTTGGCATTACAACTCAGGAGAAGCGTGAACGCTCTTTTGATACACTATTGAGTTTTTAGGCATTATTCACTGCAGCTTGTGGGCATTCGTTCCATTAATGAAGATGAATATTAATATGTGTACAGAGTTGGGTTGGAACCAGCCATGTGACGTTTGGTCAGTGGGATGCATCTTATTTGAGCTGTACCTGGGCATCACTCTGTTCCAAACTCACGACAACAGAGAACACCTCGCTATGATGGAAAGGATCCTCGGTCCCTTACCCTATAGGTCAGTGATACGTGATAAACAATTTATGATATATTTGAACTGTTATTGAGAGTGCAGGCATCATTTCATTACCTGCCTGAATTGTGAGATCTATCTTTTGACATTCATAGAAATAGCTTGTAAGCTTTCGCTCGCAAATCTGACGTCGTCTTATATGACTTATCCTTTTGTTAGTGCTACAAAACAAAACAAGGGCAAAGAGGAGTTCAGTACAAGGAGTTTGTAATACTGAACTACTCTTTTATTTAGCTACTATTGTCAGTAATTTCGTTTGTTCAGCATGCCATTAAGTAAGAAGTCTATTTATCACTTAAAATTGTGTTATTAAAATCAAATTCTCCATTTTCATCTGTTTACTTGTGCTTCAGACTAAAAAGGAGCCTTCTAATTTCGTCAATCGTCGATAGTAATTGGTTAATCTGAGATTTAAAAAATTTGAGGTGGAAATTTCTTTTGATGGGCTTATAGTTAATCCCCTTTAGGTAGCCTCTTGTGCTACTTTCCTAGTTGATTTTGAATTATCTTCTATCAGAAATTTAACTTAGAACTTAGTGTTGTCTTGCGTCTATTCTGTTATTAGGTTACCTGAACTTAACCCTTTAGCAATCCCAGATAATTTGCTGATTCTGGCCACACGTCTACAATAAATATGGTAGTACATATATGTTGAATTCCATTGGTGAGGAACGGTAAAATATCGAAGAAACACTATCAGTAATAAAGACGTTTGACATATGTGGGTCTCAAACGTGTCTAGCTTATTGTTAACAGTCAGACGTTCCAGTACCACATGCGGGTCTCAGACGCCACATGTTTTGTACATGTTGATGTGAGACTCACATGTGGTTCTCAGAAGTTTCAAAAGACACGTGTGTGTCTGTGGGCCTCACTGTGAAAGGGTTAAAAGATTGTTCACAGTTATATTTTCTTGTAATTTCTGAAGTTCTTCGTAAAATTATTGGAATTAGCTTGAATCCATTGGTGTTATTGAACATTCTTTTGGGTCTCCTCGATCTATCCCATCTTTATCATTTTTACTACAAATAACTTTTCTTCGAGAGACGTTAGCTGGGTCTCGGTCGCAAGGGCAAGAACTTCATTAGCTATTCATAAATATGAAGCATGTGTTCTCTAGAAAAGCGGGGTATACCAGATACAGAGAAAATTTATGATCAAGTTTTTGAATATTTATTGCAACTTTGCGTCGTTATTACATAGTCATGGCAAATTTGAAACGAAGTATACTTTTTCTCCACCAAGAACGTCCATGAACGATGGTTGCCGATAATTATAATTCTTTTTTCAAATAAAGTGTTAAGACTCCATGAAATTCAGCGTTTTTTCTAGGATACGTCAACGTAGTCCTCTAATAATCGATGTGACTTTACAGAATGGGCCGGAAAACGCGCACGAAGTACTTCTACCACGGAAAACTCGTGTGGGATGAGAAGAGCTCAGCTGGTCGCTATGTTCGTGAGAGCTGCAAGCCTCTCAGGGTAAGTTACGCCTGTCTCTCCTAAAATGTAGAGTATTTTAGTATTAAGTCTCTGATTGAGGCAAAAATTAGTATTTAAATTTTGTAAGTTCTTCGAAATTTAGTGTATTAATAGTAACTTCGTGATAGAAATTTCTTGTTACTGTTACTCTTACTTGACAGTTACTCTTACTTGTTACTTGACAGCGAGAAGTGGAAACGAGAAGATGAAGAAATTTAAAAACTAGTCTTGTATTGACAAAATGAATGTGTGCGTACATCTGATTATATTTATGGGCGTTCATGAAAAAAGTAGTTGCGCATCACTACCAGGAGAATTGGATAACACCCAACACATATCCACACTGATAGAACGCAACGTGGAAGTCTTGCGCCTACTCCTAATGCCAAAACATTGTGTTTGTGTTTTGTTAAAACTGTGTGGGTTTACGTCTAATCTTATGTTACATTTTCATGTGATACAGAACTACCAAATGAGTGCTGAGGAAGAACACAAACAACTCTTTGATCTCATCAGTCAGATGTTGGAATATGACCCCGCTCATCGTATTACTCTTTCCCAAGCCCTGAGGTAAGTTCGATTTGTGTATTTTTAATTGTAAAGTAGCTAGCAAAGATATTAGTCTTAAATAATTATTTGAAGTGTAAATTACGTTTGTTGCAGGACAGTTGATGTTGCTAGTCCCTTAATGCATTAATTAGTTACAATGCGTAAAAAATGCGATAAATATTGTCCAGAAGGGTTACTGAAGACGAATCGTATCATTAATGCAAACTGCATAACAATGGCACACCCGTCATTCGTATTTACTTTTTTGTGTGAAACCCTGCCAAAGTGATATGTTCTTAAAAAATCAGAAAATTTATAGGTGTCCTCTGCTGTTATACGGAAGTGGTTGAATTTTCAAAATAAAAAGTGAGATCCCAGGTCCCATCAGTGCGGTTGAATTTTCAAAATAAAAAGTGAGATCCCAGGTCCCATCAGTGCTGCACCTGAGCAAAGTTTTACTGACTCCAAACATTGTCAGTAAAACTTCCCAGATGCGGCATTGATGAGACCTGAACTCTTACGTATCTTTTCATTTCGAAATTTGAATCACTGTCGATAAATTCAGTCTCTAGTCTGAATTCTTGTATACTCAAAATGCACATCTTGATCATTCTGCGCTCCCCTTAGTCAATTTTCCAATCCAAACATCCTCTATCAGTAATTCCCTATTCTTCTCTTTATGATTGATCGCGACTAGTTAGCATATATTTCATTAAACCGATGTATTAATCAATAACGTGTTTTACTGATTTAGTCTTGAGACTGCTCACGGCTAAATTGTACTCGTGTGTCAATTAGTAAGTTAGGAACCAAAAAAAGTCGACAAACTCTTTTCATAATGCTATAGGTAAAACTATTGTATTAAGGGTGTGCATAAGGTACTTCAATATGCGTTCCGTACGTTTCATTATCAGTTCAACCAGTTCTCTTCTCCAACGTAATAAAATACAGATACTTGTTCAGTCGATGAGTTAGGTTGCCGTTAGGAAGGCTCAAACCTCCGAATTGCTTTGATGGCGTAGTGGTTAGGAGCCTCATAGCTGTTTATGTTCAACTTGTACGATGTTCAACACAAGTTAGCTAAGCTAAAGTTTCTACGGTGATGTTGAAGTCATAACAAGTAAGTTATAAACTGAAAAAATAATGAACGAAAGAACTGAGGAGCATCTTGTGTAAGTACCATTAACCTTCCATGCTAAAGCCAGCAGTTGGGATATTCCAAGCTATATTATTAGAATTAGTGTTTTTATTATTTTTGGGGGTTAGACGGGTAGATTAGACGGGTTAGACGGGTAGATGTCTCTGGACATCATAATTATTGAGAAGTTCTTTTGAATGTAAATATGGTTAACCAACAGAATTAAAATAAGTTTACTGCTGTAGGTCATTACAGAGTTTCCTTAACGGCGTAGTTATATAAATGAGATGAAAGAATTTCTTGCAGACTACAAGAATACTTGAATACGATTGCGAGGCATACCTCTGAACAGACCTATTATTTAAGTACTACCGTATTGTCTGTAACCCAATTAGCATTATATGAGTCTTTATCCATCAGGGAGCTAGATTTTTGACGAAAAGATATCGCACTATGCGTAATGCATCTCTCGCGCGTGCCCGATTTCAAAATCTTTGAAAGAAGTTAATGGATCTGAAGTCAGCCACTCAAGGTCGAATAAAATATGGCAAAAAGTTTAATGTTATCGTGCTACCCTGTTGATTAGGTATGAAGGTATTAGGTTCTAAGTTACTATGTATATTTCATAAGCTTGGATTTTTTATATGAAGTGTAAGTACTGAGACAATTTTCGTCTTTTTTTGGTAATTGTGAACTTTCTCTTACAGACATCCATTTTTCGAGAAAATACCAAACAGTCAGCGCCTTGATATGGGCTCCAGTTTGTCTAGAGAGCGTTCACATTCGCTCTCTCGGTGATTGCCTGCCTGCACGCCTTCCTGCTACCACCAGCGTACCACATCTTGCCAATGTCACAGCAGCGAGTGCGAACACAGGAGTACCTGTAACTACGGTAAAGGATGGCAGGATGATGCGCAATCGTTCGCGGCTGACAGAGAACAAGAGTTCGGTGGTCGTCACAGCAAAATCCCGACTCAGCCTAGCATAAATTATTTTTCTTCTACTTTCCCGACACGGCGGCGAAATTTTCTTGACATCCGTAACAATAATTCACAAAGTCAATACATTAATGCGTGCAGAGGTATCGACAATCGTGTTAATTATAACTTCGAGTGTCCCGACGATCAAAACTATCAGAGTAACTCAAATTATTCTTACACAAATTTACGTAGAGAAAATTTTTCCCCTCGTTTGAATTACGAGAACTCGAATTCTCGAGTAATGAACCCTACTATTCCTAGCGGGCTTTGATAGTTCAGTTTACTCTAACTCTTGTATTGCCGTTTTTAATTTCAAAGCTGCAAATAATTTTCAAATTAGGCTAAATCTCAAGTTCTTCTACATTTAGCTCGTTATAAATTCACTATTTTGCCAATTTAGCGCACATATTTCAGAAGTTCAATTCGTGTCTACGTACTTTTACAGGGGTGTCGGTGATGAAATTTGGGAAGGCGTCGGCAATATTTCTGTTCACTTGTATGATATTCATACCATCATCGGCCTGAAAGGTTTATATTAGCTACTTGATAGGGATCTCGGTGAAACATTAAAACACCGTGATCCAAGTATCATCAAGCTAAACTGCTATGTTACATTACAGATCTTGGCAGTCGCTAAAATATAATCGATATAAGCACTTGAGTGGATGTAAATAATTATTCTCATCTTAAGTTTAGGATGCTCATTGTGTATTATGTTTGTCTAGTATCCAGTGTGCTAGGTGCGTTCAACTAAAAGTAATAGTTACTTTCATTCTTGGCACAGTCTCCGATTGTTATACGATTTTCCAATATTTATGCCTGTATTTCGTTATTGACAATTAACAAAATTTTATTTTGGTAAATTTCTTACTGTCTAAGAAACTATAAGGTAATAAATTTGGAAATTCGTAGGATATCTGCTGCAGAGTTCGGGGACCGCACCTTGAAATGTTTTTAGTAGTCACTTAGGCTCGTAATACATAGAGGCATTGTAATAAATAGAAGCGTGTCTGTTGAGCTAAAATGTTTTGTACATATGGTGTCTACGCTTTTTTCCGGCCTTGTTAAGCCGGATTCCTCGATTTGTCATCTAAATAGTACAGATGATAGTGACCTTGTACTTCACTTCGTATCGTAATGCGATTTGCTCTTATGTTAATATACGCAGGCAGTAGGAGATCAATAGGTTACGAAACGTGAATTATTAATGCGGATGTGACGTCTGTTAAGGACACGTTGATAGTTTGTTGAATTTGGCGTACGTATGAATCAAGTTTTTCAAGGTCGGCCTAACCTGTTATTTGCGGTCGGCAGTTCTGATCGTTGAAGTCTGTTTCTAGCTCAATTGTGGGTCAGGTAGTCTTTGCTTTTCCTACTATTCATTTCTCTATCTCACTCTTGCAGGTGGTTGAGTTGTTACAACGACTTTCTACGCAAATGTTATTCTTTTTCTTATATCTTTGATGAGGAGTGATAGGTCTGAGAGTTATCTGTGCTAGTAGCGTCCCAGTTACTTCATACAAATGAACGATATGTATTTTTGGATGCAATGCATGTGCGTTTTTTGTTTATGAAGGCATGGTGCTTAGAATTATGATTTCACTGGTTGCATCCTTCCCTACGTTACTTTGATATCTGTTAACATCTACGGCGATTTAAAAAGTATTGATGGATAAGGTTCCTGTTCTGCTTTGCCTTACGATACTACAGAACGTAGCGATACGCTAACTCTTAGCGAAGGGCAAGCTGAGCTTTGTAAATATAGGTGGAACTGTGTGAGCTGAGCCAATGTGCTGAAAGTAAGCGAGCCGATCGACACTTGTTGCTCTTAATAAATATTTTGTTTATTCTCTAAATATACTCATCCTTAGATCTGCAATGTTATGCTTCATATTGAACTGTAGTCTAACATGATTTCTGTTCATTCCGATTCTTTCTAGCCGATCAGAGGGCGAAAACTGTAATGTGGAATAATGAACCGAGCGTACTTTTGAGAATGTTGTAGGTAGGATAGATTGCATGCATTTGAAGAGAACTATGTCTGGGTGAGCTGTTCAGGAAGGGGGAGAGTGAAACCACAGGAGGACGTAGTGTAGAATTCGACATCGTTATTATGACAGCAGGGAAGCATGTTTTCAGTACTGGTTGCATGTGAGCAATGCGCATACATATGTCAAATGAATAAAGAGGAAATCAAGAATGGCTCAGTAGAATGGAGTATTTACATGGAAATACATTTCTAAGAAAAATGACTTTTTAATAAAGATTCAAATTAGACTGAAAAAAGCTGAAACTAACCAGGTTTATAAACACGACGTTAATTTTCAAAAACTAGAGGTATAGTGCATTTTTATTTATTTATTTATATATATATATATATATATATAGTTATTTATCAATTTTTATTTGCACAGAAAATTATCAGAAGTGCATTAGGGAACACATTAGATCATAAAATTGCGTTTAAAACAATCAGAAATGCAACATTTTTCAGTTTACCACATCGTACTTTTTGCCAACCAAAGTTTGAGATTCGTTACAAAAAAATATAAGAGTTGTGCAAAACTGATGCGTTATTCGTGATTCACGCACGAATATATGCACACAGACGGAGTTTCGGGCAATTTTTATATTTTATGAAAAAAACAAGAGATATGCCCTTACGTTTTTTCGAAAATTGAATAAATTTTTTTCCTTTATTTGCACAGAAAGTGATCAGAAGTGCATTAGGAAACACGTTAGATCATAGATTTGCCTTTAAAACAATCAGAAATGCCAAATTTTTCAGTTTACCACACCGTACTTTTTCCAACCAAAGTCTAATCAGAAATGTTGCATTTTTGATTCGCTAGCAAAAAATCCAAGACAGTTGTGCAAAAACTAATGCAGTTTACGTGATCTATGCATACAAACAGAGTTTCGTCCAATTTTAACTTTTCATGAGAAAAAAAACAGGCCGATATATACCCTTACGTTTTTTACAAATTTATAAAAAAGAATTATAGTTTTATATGCACGGAAAGTGATCAGAAGCGCATTAGGAAACGCGTTAGATAATAGATTTTCGTTCAAAACGATCAGTAATGCAACATTTTTTCAGTTTACCACACCTTACTTTTTACCAACTAAAGTCCAATCAGAAATGCTGAATTTCTGATTCGTTAAAAAACATAAGGCTATAACCCTTAAATTTTTTCAATAATTTACAAGAAAATATTCTGGTTTATTTGCACGGAAAGTGATCAGAAAAGCATTGGAAAACACGGTAGAACATAGATTTACCTCTAAAACAATAATGCAACAGTTTTCACCGTACGTTTCACCAACCAAAGTTCAATCAGAAAGGCTGCATTTCTGATTCGCTAGCAAAAAATCCAAGACAGTTGTGCAAAAACTGATGCGTTTTTCGTGATTTACGCACAAATATATGCATACAGAGTTTCGTCGAATTTTAATTTTTACGAAAAAAAGAACACTCTTACATTTTTTCGATAATTTATACAAAAATTATAGTTTTATTTGCTAGGAAAGTGATCAGAAGTGCATTAGGAAACATGTTAGATCAAAGATTTGTGTCTAAAACAATCAGCAATGCATTATTTTTCAGTTTACCACACTATTTTTTACCAACTAAAGTTCGAGATTCACTAGCAAAAAATCCAAGACAGTTGTGCAAAAACTGATGCGTTTTTCGTGATTTGCGCACAAATATAAGCATACAGACAGTTTTGTCCAATTTTCTTTTTTATAAAAAATATGACTATAACCCTTACATTTTTTCGATAATTCATAAAAAAATTGTAGTTTAATTTGCACGGGAAATGATCAGAAGGGCATTAGGAATCAAAGATTTGAGTTTAAAACAATGAGATACGCAACAGTTCAGTTTACTTGAGCACACTTTTTACCAACAAAAGTTTTATGCTCGCTAGCAAAAAATCAAACAGTTGTGCAAATATTCGTGCGTATATTGCGAAAAAACTCAAGTTTTTGCACAACTGCCTCCGAGTTTTGGCTAGCGAAAGCAAAACTTTTGTTGGTAAAAAGTAGGGTCACGTGAAGTGAAAAATATTACGTTTCAAACGGTGTTATATGAATACATCTGATCAAATGTGTTTCTTGATGCACTTCTTATCGGTTTTGGGGCAAAGAAACTATTTTTCCCATAATTTAAAAAAACGTAGGGCTATATACCCTGCTGATATGTTTTTCACATAAATTCGAAATTGCACGAAACTATGAAACTCCATCTGAACGTAAATATTCGTACATAGATCACGAAAAACACGTCGGTTTTTGCACAATTGCATTTGATTTTTTGCTATCGAATTTAAAACTTTAGTTGGTAAAAAGCGTGTCCAGGTAAACTGGAAAATGTTACGTTTCTGATTGTTTCAAACGGTAATGTATGATTTAATGTGCTTCCTAATGCACTAATGATTATTTTTTGTGCAAATAAACGTTATCTTTTCATGCAATTTTTGAAAAAAAACGGAAGGCTAATTATGATATTTTTCACAAAAATTGGAAATTGCACGAAACTATGAAACTTTTGCATGCAAATATTCTTATAGACGGAGTCTCAGAGTTTTGTGCAACTTCAAATTTAAATGAAAACATAAAATCCAACTAAATTTATACGAGAGATTGAATATTTCGTTGTTTGTAATCGTTGCCTCGGGAATACGTCGGTAATAATAGCAATGTCTCATTTGTTTTTTCAATAAAATATAGAATGGAATTGAAAATTCAGTCACAGCTAAACATCACAATAACAATTTAAATGGGACCTTGCAGGCAGTTGAACGACCAGAGTTGTAGAGGTCTAGTTAAGCATAAGCGTTCAGCATACACAAGCCTAATCAAATTGTTTCAGCGCTTCAAATACGTATCTTCGTCTTCGACGTTCTATCACCGCATGTGGCACGAATACAGAAAAAAAATATAATAAAACCACTAGAAATAGCATAGTCCAAGGATAAATAATAGTGTGCTAGTGTAATCCATGGACGTAGCGCAATGACTGTTTTCAGTAAATGCATGCAAATTCAGCTTCTACAACATGAAAATATGGAAAAGGAAACCAGGTCAAGTGCTGTCAAGCATGGCCAGCCACGGTGCTGGAGAACATGAGGCTACCTTGGTCCATCATCATCTTCCTTGTGATGAGGCCAGCGCAAAGCCAAGCTCCATTGATCGCCGCTCCAGGAAGTGGTTACTAGGCAACGCAGGCACGCTTTCCGCCACATGCAAACCTTGCATTGCTTATGCTCAACTTCAGAATGACATATATTTACTTCCTGAGAACATGCGTAGATGTACATCACGTAGGTTCATGCACCTGTTTATGGCAACGATCAAACTCAAGCTTTAAATAAGGATGAAACAAACATTTTCTTTACGGAGGTACGAGTATGTGGACAGTTCTTCGCTTGATTACAACTGATTTCAAAGTTTAAGTTTTTGTCTCAGTTTAAATGGATATTAACTAACAAAATTTCAAGTACAAACCTGTTTAGGCTAATCGTACAAACGACAATGGTATAAATAAATGCCAAGAAATTTTGAGGTATTTCTCAAATATTGCTTACAATCGAATTCAATAACTACTAATGAACGTTCGAAGACATCTTTCTTATAAAATGTACATGTTCATTAATTCGACATAAAGAAAGAAAAAGAAATGAAAGAAACTTTATTTCCAACCTTGTATAAACGTTGGAGTACCAATAACATTTCAACATGTGCTTGCATTGAAAATTTTTACTGTATAATAATGAGAACTGGACACCAGTCACAACAGCTATTCAAAGTAATGGTTGCTCAACATAAAGGCTATTCTAAGTAAAGATTATTTGTAAATATACGTTATTGAAAATATAAAAGTTATCTGAAATAGAGATTATTCAAAATAAAGGTCATTCAGAACTAGAGTTTTTTGACACAAACTGTGGCACATGACCTGGACTACAGCTCATATAACTTGGAGGAGACGCGGAACTGGTCAGTGGGAATGACCTCAGTGCCACGGGAGGAGCGAGTGTTGTGGCACGGGCTTCTAGTGCAACCATTGACCAGACGCTCTCACTTTTGTTAGGCTTGATGTTTTAGCTTCAGATCGTGAGGGCTAAGCAGTGTAAGTTAAAACAGCAGAGCCTACTAAGCAGAACTTTTCGACTAGCGAACTTAGATTTGCAAGGAAGTGATGGTACGCCTGAATTTATTCACTATGGAAATGAATATATGAAATTGTGACGTCCTCTTCGCTACGCAAGACATCTTACATACAAAAAAAAACGCGAGAGCGAACAAATGTTATTGCTCATCGAAACATTGCATATTTGCCCCTAAAATATGCGCCGTATTCATAGTATTCAGATTGATGTACCACCGGGCAATATTATTGTTAGGGATTAAAAAAATATCGTGATATTTTATGTATCAGTTATGATGGAACCCAATATGTTTTTCTTTATTGTATTAAAAATCATTTGATGATTGTTCATGCAAAAAAAGTTGCATCCTATACAATTCAATTGAAAACTCTATCAATAAATGTGATTTTTTCCCAGTTTTCTTAAAAAGTTTGAGACAGGATTATAATACATGAAGATACAACATAGAAATTTAATACATATATAATATAACTTGCACTAGTGTGGTTCCATATTACACAAGAGTAAATCTTCTAAAAAAAAAAAACCTCCAAGAATGCAAGAAAATAATTCACAAACGAACAAAAAATTCAGCAATGAATTAATTCATGCAAGTTCTTTTAGTATGATTGCTGTCATATTCTTGATTTAATCACTCATTTTAGTTCTTTTAGCAATCGTTTTTCGTTTATAAATATATATATATATATATATATATATATATATATATATATATATATATATATATAATTTCGTTCAGTATTTTGAATAGCAATACCACCATTAATATTTTGTTTTATCAGTATAGAGTACCCCTCAAAGATCAGTGATATATTTCTGGTATCGAAGAGCTCGGAATGAGCGTTACATTCCTCAAATTCTTTGAATGACGTATTTCACGTTTTGAATCATTCAAAAAGTATTTCGTATTTTTCTGAAATTTTGTGACCAGGTGTCATTGTACACTTTAAAACAATTATGATTTCTGAAGCTTCTCCTTTTAAAATGCGGCGTTGCGGACTGGGCAGGCATCACTGACGAGAACGAGGAAGTAGCAGGAGCAACAGAAACATCAGTGAAAGCAGCAGTATCATCAATAAAAGCAACAACAGCAGCAGCATCAATAAAAGCAACAGCAGCAGCATCAATAAAAGCAACAGCAGCAGCTGCATCAGTAAAAACAACAGCAGCAGCATCAGTAAAAACAACATCAGCAGCAGCATCAATAAAAGCAACAGCAGCAACATCAGTAAAAGCAACAGCAGCAGCATCAATAAAAGCAACAGCAACAGCAGTAGTAACATCAGTAAAAGCAACAGCAGCAGCATCAGTAAAAGCAACAGCAGCAACAGTAGCAACATCAGTAAAAGCAACAGAAGCAGCATCGGTAAAAACAACAACAGCAGAAGCATCAGTAAAAACAACAACAGCAGCAGCAGCATCAGTAAAAACAACAGCAGCAGCATCAGTAAAAACAACAGCAGCAGCACCAGTAAAAGCAACAGCAGCAGCATCAGTAAAAGCAACAGCAGCAACATCTGTAAAAGCAAGAGAAGCAGCAGCATCAGTGAAGACAACAACAGCAACAGCAGCAGCAGCAGCATCAGTAAAAACAACAGCAGCAGCAGCATCAGTAAAAGCAAAAGCAGCAGAAACATCAGTAACAGCAACAACACATAGCGTGGGTCATGAGAGGGTCACAGCGCCGCACTGCAGCCACCGCTAATTCCAGCATCAGCCGGCCTCATCCAGCCGTGAGTTCTTTATAGGGGTAGCAAGGAACTATGTTTTACTTAAAGACCAGGGTGTACCTCAAGTACATCTTAGAAGATTGCAGCAGACGAACAGAATAGGACAAAGCAAGGGTAATAGCTCACACTAGACGTCGAAAGAATAAGAACTTTTATTCACTTCTCAGTAAAAATAGCAATAGACTTTAAGAATGAATGCTGCTCAATACGATCCAGGTAACAAGAAGTATCCTAAGGCTGTTCACAGACTACTAGACTCATCACCCTGTATTAAAGGATTCAAGAAGCATAGAATCAGGACCCTGTATCAAAAGAGTGGATTTACGTTGCCATATTTCCAGTCAAACAACCGAAGTAGAGGAGTAACACTGAATACAATATTTGTATTTGCCCATCTACATTAAGGAGAAACGCACGTTTGAGGAATTTGTACGGATATAATGATGGCAACTTTATCAAATAGGAACAGTAGGAGTGATCATGAAGTCCTTTTTATTTTCTTTAAAGAATATCTCTAACAACCGTTGAATGTTACGTGACTTACTTTAAATTAAACATTTTCAAAATATAAACTACGAGACTATGAATTTTGAAAGTATTGTTGCTCAGAAGTTTGCGATTCATTCTGATGCAGCGTAACACGTACAGTATCTAAAATGCAGTGGATATACATTGATGAAAGTCTTGAGTAGACTCGATTTTTTTCAGCATGATACCCATGTATTTTACCCGTATTTTTTGATCATGCATTTTTTAAAATAATATTGCATGCAGATCACTTAGACTCACCACCTTCGACTGAACCTTCATTAAAAAACGTGATTCCATTTGAATTATGAATGCAAGTCTATAGAAAAAAACATCTTTTGAAACAACGATTACAACTTGGTAGGAAGACATATAACCAATTTAATATTGAATATATAAACCTACTTTATCCGTATTATAAGGAAGGTAATTACTCCTTGACACTCTCATGAAGCAATGGAGAAATTTCCGGACGCATGGTACAAATACACTTCCTGCTTTGTTTATCCCGTCTATTTTGTCGATGTTTACCGCCCAACAAACAAACTTGGAGCTCACCAACGCATAACTGATGATGCATTAGATCAGCCCCGCATCGGTAATCTTTCAAACTTCAAGAGTTCAGTTTCGGGTAATTGAAGAATTGAGCAAAACGTGTAATCGCACTAATACCGTGTTTTCGCAGCTATATTTTCAGTTATCACAATAAAAAGTTTATCGAACGTAATGTTATGGTGCTGTCAAGTTCCTCTAAAGAGCTGACACTAAACTTCATTTAAAACGTAGCAACTGTTCTTAAAATGAAGTTGAAGTAGAAGTGTTTTATTATACTTTACATGTTAATAATTTACAATTGACTTTTCGTGACAGGTGAAGACGGGGAAATATCAAGCGTCCCCCAAGACGAGTAGTAGTCCATCGTACGAGAGTGGTTTCAGTAGCGGCAACAGCGAAACCTCAAACAATGAAAACTTGAACAAAGTATTAATTAATGATGTGAATAACAGTAAACAAAATTCGGCAGTAAATACTATAGCTGTTCATTCTCAGAAAAACGAGAAAACGGATGACTCATCCCGTAAAAATACCAGGCGCTGCAGTATCGAAGCAGAACAATGTAGTAAGAAAGGAGGGAATGACGACAGTAAAACTCATGGAAGGAAAGATGATAAAAATAACTTTGTTCCTGACGTAGAAAATGAAGAAAGACTCCCAGGGGCAATGAAACTGAGCTCCAGCAACTCAGTTAACAGCCAACGGAGAGTTCCCATCAAAATATACGCAAACTCAGCCTCAGTAAAGGTTAGCTCTGACACACCGACGTTTGCGACCAGGGGGAAACAGAGAGACATGGGAGTGGCTAACATCCAGCCCATGACGGTGCCTCTGTTGCCTCTAGCACCTGCTCGAGTCACCGCTACACAAAGGATGAGAGCGCTGTCGCCGACGTGAGTGGCCCAACAAACAACACTAGAATGCATGGTGTACGGAAATAAGAGTACACACGCACAAACAAAAAAACAGCCTGGATATAATTTACTGCAGATGTTATCTAAATAATTGATAGAGTTAATTAACTCTTTTAGAACGGATGTACACCATAGTCTATATTAACTTCAAAACCCCATTTATGGTATTTGGGTATGAATAGTTGTATTTTCAAGCTAAACCTTGATCAGCTGCATACACATAGTTGTTCTTTGCAATATGAAACTCCGTGTCTCTTAACCTCAGAATAATTCATTCTTACATTCTCATTCTTACTCATATCACAGCACATGATAATCCAGGCATTAAAGGGTTAAAATAAAAACTATGTCATACATCGCATTCAATGTGTCTCATGTGAGAAAAATATGCAATATTTATAGTGTTGACAATGTGTTTCCATACTTGATAGTACATTATTCAGCTGAAGTTTTAATAATGAGTTCTGTAGTCCAGGGAGTAGCAACAGAGGTCATCCCTCCCGCAGTTCATCAGCACAACAGGCCCCTGTAGTGCTCCAGCTGCTGAAACCCAACAACCAGCCCGTCTCTATTACGAAAATTGACATGGACAGGTAATGTCATTCGTGTAGTTATTTTGAAGGGGTAATGGGGGCATTCTTCCTAAGAATACTAGAAGTACAGAGGTTTTGGTACTACGGAGACCATTCCTCATGCGATAATAAAGATAAAACCTCGTGTAAAACCTCAAATCTTGAAGATATGTAGCTCGCCATAGGAAGTTTGAAGCTCAGGATAATGTTTACATGTATAAGCTCAAACTGAAAACTTTTCATCGTCATTTTACTGCGACAAGCTAATTTATGACGCGCCTCTGGTACCTTTTACACCGCAGACAAGAGCTACGGGAATGGCCAAGTGACGAAAAAATCAGCACTAGTACTAACACTACGGTTACAAGTGGAGGATCCATGGCGAGCCAGCAAAAAGGTGGAGCCACAGTTTTGTCCCTACAGAATAACCACATCACCAAAATTTGCCCGACAACTGCATTGAGTAGCGTCGTGCTACTCGACCTGTACCACAACAAGCTTGGTTCCTTACACGGTCTCGCACTGTTGCCAGCTCTGCGTGTGCTTCTTGTCGCTAAAAACAGGTTAGAGATGAGTAAATGCAGTTTTATCTATTGAAGTTATCAGAGTGGAGTTTAAATACACACATACGGCCAAGATTCTAGAAACAAGCGCTAGGATGGAATGTATGATCAAGTACAGGTAAAGTTTGTTACCTGTAGAAAATAAAATTATAAAAAAGCTATGCACCAATATTTGAACGAAATAAAATTGGAGAAAATTCCAGCCCTCCTTTTTATATCATTGATTTTCAACTGTGCATTATGACTATTCATTCATGCGTAAAAGCTACTTAATTATTTCAGTGAGAGACGTAAAAGATTAAAAATCTTTACGTATGCCTCGATTTATCTGATGAATTATAATGTTGCGCCTGAAAATGAAACAAACTCAAGTTTGTTATTAAACTTTTGAAGATAATTTTGAAGAATATATGCCGAAACCTCAAGCCAATACAGTTAGTTTATTTTCGTGAAACGCATTGCAGGTTAACTCGTCTAGACGGCCTGGCTGAAGTAATACATTTGGAGGTACTCGATCTTCACGGAAATCAGCTACAACATCTTCACGGTCTCTCTAACCTCAAAGTAAGGAACAATCGAATCGCTAAAAATAAACGAATACAAGACATTTCAGTTGTTTACACTAAGATTATGGAAAAGTTAATCACTTTTGGCGCTTCAAATAAAAACCAATTGAAATCATTTCCTAAGGATGTAAGTAGTTTTGCTACCTAGCGACAACGAAATGAGTAAAGTATGTAGCTACGACAATAATGCATAATATTCTCTGCAGCTCCATGACTATATTAGACCAGTACGCTCAATTTTGATTCAACTGTAAGTGAAGAATAATAGAACCCAACCGTTGTCGGGTTAAGCCATAGTCCATGAGATTAGACAGACAATGAAAGTGTGACCATACTAAACATACGGCGATGTAAATTTTTTGTGTAAGGCGTCCGTAAGATCGACGATAAGATGCTTAGCAGAAAGAAATCACTTCGAGAGATGAAATTAACACAAAATATTCAAGAAATATTCATGCTCAAAAATTCGTATTTCCCAAGACATTTGTCTCAATGTACTGCGATGGTTGTAGTATCTAAATATTTACACCTTACTATGCCTAGCTGCCCATGAGTTGGATCACACTACCTAATTTAGAATAAGCTAGTATTAGCGAACAAATTTGGCGGATACGTTCGCACTCTGCTATCAAAATCACAAGACCTAAAACTTGATTTCCATCACTTAAAATATTTTCGTAACTTTTCCGAAACGTTGATCAGAAACTGCGTGTACTGAACGCGGCAGGAAACTTACTTCGTGAAGTGTCCGGACTACGCGGCCTGGACTCGCTGCTGGAGCTCAACCTGAGGAGGAACCTCATTCGTAGTGTCAGTGATCTCCATTACCTCCCTCGCTTGCAGAAACTCTTCCTCGCTCACAACGAAATTTTCCGGTAAGGTCTCTCTTCAACGTCGAGTTAACTTTTTCTTTATTTGACATCATCGTACGAGTATTGCGTAATTATTTCCAAAGAGCGTGTTTTGCGTCATTTATAGTAAGAAATGAATTAACAATAGTAGTAAATGCAAAATAAATAAAATCCTTAAATGTTAAACTCTTGTACAAATATCACTTGCATTGAACTCTCGTAAAAATAATGCCGACATTGAACACTCGTGCAGCACATATCAAATAAGAACTGATGACGCTCAAAACTACTTCAGTATTTGAATATTTTGCTACAGGGCAAACAAGTTCTTTGCTTACTTCCACTTTCACTAGCTGTCCGCATCTCGCGTGCGTAGTAACTTTTCAGCAACGAACAAAGTCATCCGCCCTGAAAGACTCGAGTACTGCTGACGATGGAAGAAAGAAGAGTTTGTCTGTTACAGGTACGAAGACATGAGTTGTGTGCAGGGCTGCCTGAAGCTCAAAGAACTCTCGCTGCACCACAACCCTCTCAGCAGGCACAGCTTGTACTTCTACATCGCCCTTACTAAATTTTACAGACTTAAAAGGTAAAACCAAACTGCAGGTAATTAAGTAGATTCGTAGTATTAAAACTAGTCATGAAAGAGTAAAACAAAATTACAATAACGATATGTCGGCAGTGTAGTGGCTCTCTCAGACCTCTTGTATTTAAAGGTAATTCAATATCCAAACGATGGATGTGTGACATTGCCTATTATCTTTTCCTTTAGTGTTCGAAAGAGCATTAGAAAAAAGAATTCAATGTTAAAAGACAGCACATTAAACGAAAAAATGTCGAGACGTTTTCCAATAAGAAATTTATAACATCGTTAGAACTACAGCCCTGATTTTTTGACAGACTGGACGAACGAGAAATTGACTTGGAAATGCGCAAAACTGCGGAGCGGATGCTGCAAAAAGCCAAAGATCGGGAAAAAGCTCGATCTTCGCGACTGCACAGCGCTGTGAGCAGAGCTAACGCCATCTGTAGCGCGCGCGACAACTGGAACAGACTTAAAGTTGCGCACAAGAGGTTTAGGAGTGGCATGTCCGCTGCAACTCCTGTCCAGCATGACAAAAAGGCTTCAGGTATTTGAGTGAGCGTTAAAAAGAGAAAGCAGCGAGCAATTGCAGAAACATTAAAACAAAATAACCTTATATAATAAATGACAGCCGGAAATCTACATATATAATAGACACTGTATCTCTTTCTCTCTTTCATACATTTATCTTTATAATAATTTCAAATTAGTTATAAACACACGGCGTGAAAAATCGTGGAATTTCCACGGGAACTGTCTAGTATTACATAATCAAGGTACAAATTTTCTTTTTGTTTTTTATGAATTTTTAATACATCTACTGTTGAGCTTTTATTTAATTTGCAGGTGAGGAGAGCAAAGAGAGCAAGAAGGAATCACCTAATATTGTCGTCCATATGATACAAAACTCACATGAAGACGAGCCGTGTGGGCAGGGCGAAGAGTTAAACACGAACAGCACCTTGGCAGTAGATAACAATCAAGTACAACAAATTCAAGAAGACTCAAAAGCAGCCACACAATTGAACAATCAAGAAACTGAAATTGTGAGAAGAGAAGACTGTAATGAAGAAACTACTGAAGTAAATATTCATGATGATATTCACGTACGTGAACCTTCGCCTGAAAAAGCAATGCTGAACCTCGTATCAGAGCAGGCTGCAAAAGATCAACCCGAGAAAAGCAACGAGAATTCAACAATTAAGATATCAAGAGATGGAACAGACGATTATATCGATGTGCATGTCGAAGATGTGAGCACTGAAAGTTCTTTCGACTCGGACATTGTAAGTAATGGGCATGAAACTTCTGAGAATGCAGTTGAGCGTTACCAAAGTTCTCCCAATCTTCTGGTAACACAGGCCACTATCACTGACAGTGGTATTGAAAATGAGAGTCCAGATGAAGTTACAGCAGTTAATCACAACAGTCTAAAGAGCACTTTACTGGCGAGAAGTGTATCTTGCTGGAACTTAGTTTTACCCATTAAAAACAATTTACGAATAGCTCAAGAGGCACAAATAACGGATAAAGTTCCACAAGCTATGCCTAATAATGCAAAACCTCGGCTAAAGAAACCGCTGGTTATGCCAGAAAAGAAACCATTGAGAAAGTCAGCCTCTTCCAGAAGCCTAGTTAGCCTCCCAGAACATAGAACCATCGAAAAGTTATCAGAAACGCTAGGTAAAGACAGTGAATGCCTAAAAAATATTGAAAATGCTAGGCCAAAAACTGCAAGCTATGGCTCTACCAAGAAAATGAGCTGTAAAATGCTTTATGATAAGGAAATGGCATCAAGTTGCGATTCGCTATCTTCTTCTGAATCTTACACAAATTCACGCAATAATCTTTGTTCTACAGCCACAGCGTCTTCACATGCTAAACTTCAAAGTTCTAAGTCAACTAAATCAAACGAAAAAGTAGCATCCGGAGACCCTATATTGAGTTCAAACTCAAACAGCAACAAAAATTCAGCACATTTGAACAAAACGAACACAAATGTAGGAAACTCTGCAGGGTCCATGTTGCAGCCTCCTCCTTTAACTCACCGACACAGTGTTGGCAGCCTCAACACTAGTAAAAATCTTGTACCGACAACATTGACTAATCCTAATACGGCAACTCCAGCAACAGGACTGCTAAGACAACAAGGAAAGAACTACCTCGCTGAAATTGACTCTGGAATGCTGAACTTGTACGGACAAGGAGCCCTCAATTGTGTAGACCTGCAGTGGGACCGCAGTGCTGCTGCTTCAGCTACTACTGCAAAATTTCAATACATAAACTTTGATGAAGCCATCACCGTATTCTCAAAACTCAGAGTCAAATTCCCCAAGCTACAAAATTTTGTTTTTGAAGAAACTCATCTTGCTCGTTTCGGTCAACTCAATGCCCTTGCTGAACTGCACCAAGTAAGCGATAACTTAGAAATCCAGAGCTAAAAAAAATTCCAGTGCTTAATTTTTCCAATTACAGCTTCTTGATCAGCATCTTCAACGAAATGGGAAAGAAAAGAGGTTTTCGCAGGTCCTCGAATGCTCGTTGCACACTGAAATAAATGAATTATAGGGACACAGGGATGTTATAAATTTTTGTGTTAGCCCTGACAGAAGCATCTTTTGATGCTGAAGGTGAGACCTGCTAAGTCTTGCAATCAACTTCACCAGGCAAGTCTCACACCTAAACAAACCCAGGTGTTTCTGCTGACATCCAAAAAAGTACCCAAATGAGAGATGCGACTAATCTTCTACAATTTCATTCTTTTGATAAAAAAGAAAATTTTGAAGCTTATATTGTTAACATTCTAGTGTTTTATTATATCGAAAAAACCCCAGAGACTTCTGGTAGCTTCAATGTTTGGTCGAATAAAAAGTCAGCCAAGTTTTTTCTTATATGGCAACAAGTTCAACAATCACGTAGCAGAATATATTTACTCGGACAATGCATAAGATGCAAATTTTGAGTTATGAATGCTATTCTAGCTCCTAATTCTATGTTACGAGTTATTCTGGCCCCTAATTCTAACTTATTAACCTAATTCTAAGTTACTAATAATATTTTGGCCCCTAATTCCAAGTGATCACTGTTGTTCTGGGACCTTAATCCAAGTTATCAATGTTGTTCTGGCACCTTATCCCATGTTATCAGTGTTGTTCTGGCACCCAGTTCTAAGTTATTGATGTTGTTGTAGCGCCTAGTAATGATTTTGTTGCAGGTTCGCAGTGTTTCTGTGGGCCAGGATGGTAACCCTATTGTTGAGCACCCACAGTGGCGTTACTACGCCATCTTCAGACTCAGCCACTGGGGACTGATGGTCATTAATGGAAAACCGGTGAGAAGGCAAACACTCAAGCAATTGCCGTGCTTTTCTTGAGTTTAGTTAGTAGAGCTAAATTCGTCCATTTGAAGCGTGTCTTAAGCTAAACGGAGCAGTATTTGATACCTAGTGGCTGATTTAACGCAGATTTTTTAAGTAATGAGATTACTTTCAAATAGAACCTTGAGTATCATTAGGAATGAAGATCAGGAATGAGGACGCCTTATTTTATAAATAAAGTTTCCAGGTAATAAGAATTCAAGTATTATGCATAGCAGAAAGAATATTAGAACTTGAATATCATCCGTGCATGAAGTCCAAAAAACATGAGACTTCAGGCAGTGAATTTGTATTGTCAGAAAATATTTTCTAGTTACACGTACAACTTTCTGTCTCACCTGACCACTGATAAACATGACCGTGTGGCATAAATATAAAGTAAAACCGATGAGCTATGGTAGTAAAGCATATGTATATAAACTTCTGACGTTAGAGAGCCCTGTGGTACAACTAAAATACCATG
>VCRD01001106.1:146050-159087 GCA_006783055.1 Trinorchestia longiramus
CGACCGTCAACAACTGTGCGACCGTCAACAACTGCGCGACTGTCAACAACTGCGCGACTGTGTGTGCAGGTGAGTGACGAGGAGAGACAGGAGGCCATGGTGCAGTTTGGAGCGCTCAGTCAACTGGCATTCATGTGTCTGCCCCGAGATCACCTCACAGCTCTGATGCTAGCCAGCAGGAGCAAGTCAGGTGACTCCAGTAGCAGCTCTCAACAACCTCATCATACTCCGCATAACTTCCTTTAACACGTTGACTCCGACTGCCTGATTGGTGTAAAACTTCACTTTGTACGCAGTCACTAGAAAGATCTGAAAAAATTACAGAACCTAACCTCAGTGGTACTTATGTGGACCACTTAGGTTAGGTTCTGTAATTTTTTCAGATCCTTCTAGTGACTATGCGTACAAAGTAAAGATTTACACCGGTCAGGCAATCGGAGACAATGTGTTAACACTTTTCCTGCGATTGCCTAGCCGGTGTAAATCTTTACTTTGTACACATAGTACCCTAGAAAGCCTTGAAAAAATCACAGAACCTAACCTGAGTGACCCACCGGTGGGTCACTTCGCAGGAAATGTGTTAATTTTGCTTCTTGCACTTGTGTTTAGGAATGGTTTTCCGAAGAAGTCAGCTCTCATAACTCAATACGTACATGATGTATATGTCAGTATGTTTTAGAAACAATGTCGATCACACTGTACAAACATTTCATAACCCAACGTTAGAGCTCTGCAGTCGTACAGCTGATAGCAGTCACACTTAACACGTTGCCTCCGATTGCCTGATTGGTGTAAAACTTCACTTTGTACGCAGAGTCACTAGAAGGATCTGAAAAAATTACAGAACCTAACCTAAGTGGTACACATACGTACCACTTCGGAGTCAACGTGTTAAAACGTATCCCAAAGTACAATCAAAATAATTACAGGACTGAAATCGTATATTCTTATGGATTATTTGAATGTTAATAAACCAAGAGAGAGACACTCAACAGTTTGTGCATACGATGCATTGGAATAGATTTTACTATTTACTATTTAACCCTCTAGCGACCAATTTGTTTTTCTAGTTTCTACATTTAAGCTCACAAAGACCGTCTGTACACTGATGCAATGAAGCACGCTGAGAGCCAGGCAGCCAAAAGAACGACGCTGTAACATGCCGAAGCGTTCAAACCTAGTAGCAACCTCATATTGCTCACTGTTTAATTATTAGAACAATTCTCCCAAAGACCGTGAAAGACGACCAAATAGTCCACTTGGTCGCTAAAGGGTTAATGAAAGCCGCTTCAGGCATGACTGGTAAACGTAGTTTGTACTATGAGTGAGCAAGATACAGGGGCAGGGGGAGGGTGCCAGGGAAAAGTAATGAAGAAAATAGATTATCGTAACATAAAATCTAAACCCAGAAGTGAAAGAACTGAGAAATCATTTCTGCTTCAGTATTCCTGTCAGTTGACAACCTGCTGCTTGTGCCAGGAAATACAGCCCGTATTTCATAACATTGTGTCCAGATTGAGTGGCTGCACCATCATGACACCCAGTGTGTGTGTGTGTGTGTGCAGAGGGCAGCAACAGTGAGGGGGTGGGAGAGGCAGCAGGGGGAGCAGCTGGACTGGGGGCACCGCACCTACAGGAGCTCATTGGCAAGGAAGCGCTGCAGTACAGACAAGCTAGTGGTGATCCTGCAGTTGCTGAGGTAAGCAAGGAGGTCCTCGTGGTGTTGCTGAGGTAAGCAAGGAGGTCCTCGTGGTGTGGGGATGCTGAGGTAAGCAAGGAGGTCCGTGGTGTTGCTGAGGTAGCTTGAGGAAGGCAAGGTCCTAATCAAGGTATGGTGGGGCTGATGTCATGCTAGTAGCAGGAAATTGAACTCAACACAGGCAGTACAGAGAAGCCCGGCACTACTGAGATATAAAGAGTCATTCCCGCACCCAATGACAATTTTTTACGTAAATACGGAGCCTGTTTGACACTGACACGCTGACACACCGACACGCTGACACACCGACACGCTGACACACCGACACGCTGAAACACCGACACGCTGAAACACAGACACGCTGAAACACAGACACGCTGAAACACAGACACGCTGAAACACCGACACGCTGAAACACCGACACACTGAAACACCGACACACTGAAACACCGACACACTGAAACACCGACACACTGACACACTGAAACACCGACACACTGAAACACTGACACGCTGACACACTGAAACACAAACACTGACACACTGAAACACTGACACTAATAATAACAAGGAAAAAGACGAGATTTGTCACGTCACAAGTTTGTGAATTTCTATTCATGTACTCCGGACAGTGAACGGTGATGTATTTGGATTTGTAATAGAATTGTAGCGGGTCAAGCTCGAAAATAAGGATTTTCATAAGTTTTTTCTCAAAAAAAATTACAGAAAATGTTTGTTTTCACTGCATATATTCACAAAGACGGTAAACCTTAACATAACGCTTGCATATGTCATCTCACCTATCCTTACAATTGTAACGCATACATATTACTAACTCACCCAAACTATTGTAACCACATACTGTTATTCCATCCAACCTATCGTTACACATACTACTATTCCGTTCAACCTATAATTACACACACTACTATTCTACCGACCTATTGTTACACATACTACTATTCCATCCAAACTATAGTAACTTCATAATGCTATTCCATCCAAACCATTGTAACCGCATAATTTTATTTCATCTGAACTATAGTAACAACATACAACAATAACGTAAATAATAAGCGCTATTCGTTCTAACTCTGCATTATTGATATAGTGCATCGCTAGCTCACGCTACAATAGCGAGTCTGTGAACCGGAACCCTGTCTGAACCATGACAACCAGATAATCTTCCAAAGAAGCAAAGAACAAGCTTACCAGTTGCCAGACCAAGTTACCCAACAGACGATGCAAGAAATACGCCTACATTCCAGCCTCCAGCGGAAGCATGAGTGCATTACCCTAAAGAGCGCACTACGAAGCTAGGCAACGGACTAAGTCTTCAACTACCTCGACAATTATGGATATCCAGTCTACAAGCGACCACCACCATGGATATCCAGTCTACAAGCGACCACCACCATGGATATCCAGTTTACAAACGACCACCACCATGGATATCCAGTCTACAAACGACCACCACCATGGATATCCAGTCTACAAACGACCACCACCATGGATATCCNATGTAATGCACTACTTATTGAGCTTGAAATAATTTTATTCACAGTCTTGCTTTCCCGGGCATGTCAACAGACCAAGCATGCTATCTTTTCGTCAACTGGAATTACAGAAATTCAACGTGTTGAATATTTTACTTAATACTTTTCCACCACATTTGCCCTTTGTTCATCTCGTTATACATTGCTGATGATTCGAATGTTTCAAATTTTCTTGCAATGTCACGTAGCACTTTATGCATATTGACTTTCTTAACTAAAAAATTCAATTCATAACTTATGCATTCCATCCACTTTCTGATGTCCGTGTACGACGTTTTGTGTGACGCAACTCAGCTGAAGAAAAATGAATTTCAAATTTATTCAAAAGAGTTTGTACGAAACTTTGTTCAACATAATACAAGAAATTCAGCTTTTCCACACTTGTTATATTTATAATAATATATGTTATATACATTTCTATTTTACGCCAAACTTTTACTGTATATTCGCTGCACTTCTGCGTGAGGTCCAGAAGTTGAGAAACAAAACACTCAGTTCGACAATGAATGAACAAACAGTTCTTGTTCTGCACAGTGTAAAGCAGCAGATCTTCCTCGTTGGTTTGCGTCTATCACAGCTCACCAACGCCATAGTGGGTTCCAGTGAGAAGATGACCGCCGCATTTAACACCTCTGGCTTGGCCAACGCTGCTCACCACAATGCCAAGTTTATGCCGGATACAAGACTAAAGAAAGAAAAGAAAAAACTTCATTTCGAATAGAGTATACAGAACAAATACATTGGATTTTTTGATTCTCAATGTTAACATCATAAGAGTAGTGATGATGATCCAAAACTAACCACAAATTGTTGCCTCAGTTAGTATTTCGGCAGTAAACAGGAAAATGCTTGACTTTATTGATTTTCTTTTAACTTGCTATCGTTAAATGTATCGAGCATTTCAGAAACGAATTGTGGGTGCACGCTGCTGGATTGCCTTACGTGTGTCCGATAAGACATTCTCCAATAGAATTTGCTGACTGTGAATTTGTTTTTTCATTTTGGGTTCGGGAAGAAACGCGTCGCTTCGTGACCAGAAGTAAAAGCAATTTGAACTCCAAGTTGTCGACTGCCGGGAGTTAGTTTGAGACTTCCTTAGAAGTTGGAGTTGTCCAAGAACACTGAGGTCGTCCAGCAACAAATCTAGCCACTTTGTTGTAATGCGTTGCCAGGATGTCGGAAGCGAGAGAATTGAGGGACCGCTTTTTGCGTCGGACATTTTGTGTTGGCTCAGTACATGCTACCACATGACCAGCCCACTCTGGATATCTGGTCAAAAAAATGAACATGAACTACCATGAACAAATAAAATATTAAGCGAATTTGTTCAACATATAAACGAAAATGACCGTACGATGTAAATTAAACTTTTGTTTTCACTACACACGTCTATGAGCTGCAAAATCTGATGCAAGTTTGTGAACTGGAAGCAAAAATTATTCATATCGTGACTAGTGTTAATCAACCAGTGCACATTTTCATTTAATTCCCCACAGATCCGCACAGTGACCATGAAACGGTGAAATTCAAAAAATCTTGAAGATGACCGATTTGAAAAATTATATTTAATGATTTTGATTAATGAAATTTATTTTGAAAAGTAGACAATAAAGAACCGATGCAGAAAAATAACATTCAACTGAGATTGTTTAGAATATCATGTAATAAAAAATACTCAAAGCTATCTGAATTTTGGCTACATCCACTATTACTTTTATTATCGCTTATTGTAACACATGATGAGCAATCGACATGTCAACATTGTTTTTAACTTCATTCACTAAAAATTAGTACCACAGATGGAGTAATGATGTTGACATGATTTAGTGTACGAGAAACACGATTTTTAATTCAAAGTGTATGATTAGGTAAATACTTCCTCTAACTAGAACATGTTACTTAATCATTGATGATGAAGTTGTACAATACAATGTTCTACGATATTGTGGGTAGGATTCAGGTTAGATTTCTACAAATTGACACGGTAATTCGTATTATTGACACTACTGAATTTTTTTTAATAAGACGCTCCAGTTTGTAAATTCGTCAGAGACAAACTAAAGTTTGAAAAAAAACTTCAGAAGATAGTATCACAAAATGAACTTTTCTACCTGAAATAAATATAATCCAATTGTAACTCAATGTTTAGAATAGCTAAATAAAATTTTCTCTAAAATCATAGTGTTCAATTTTTTTAGTAAGAAAAAAGTAACAGTAGTTTTTCATTCAGGATTTTGTAAAGCTGTGGGTAATAAAGAACATGAAAAATTACTTAAACACAGAATTTATCAATGCTTTGTTATACATAACAAATCTTGACAAGAATACCACAAATAAACTTACATTTAACTTATACAATACTACGCATAAGCGCGATAGCAAACTCAACAGGGTACATTAGATAGCATGCAATGCTCCTTGACAGAAGTTATAGCCCACACAATTGCAATAACGTTGAGGACCATTTAGCTTATTCAAAGGAGTCATTAGAGTGTTCGGCTGCAGAGACAGTCCGCAATGACGGAGTCTGATGGCTCGGAAAATCAGAGCATATCTGGTCTGCATCAAGCAACTGAAGTCCTCGAGCACTAACCTTGGGACTTGCAGGGGACACCAGGGAGTGTGTGCAGGAAAGGGGACTTACAGGGGACACCAGGGAGTGTGTGCAGGGAAGGAGACTTACAGAGGACACCAGGGAGTGTGTGCAGGGAAGGAGACTTGCAGGGAACACCATGGAGTGTGTGTAAGTAAAGGGACTTGCAGGGGACACCACGAAAGAGCAACCAGGTAAGGGGACGTGCAAGGAACACTTGGGGGTGTAAGTAAAAGGACTTGCAGGGGATACCAAGGAAGAGCAGCCAGGGAAGGGGACTTGCAGGGGATACCAAGGAAGAGCAGCCAGGGAAGGGGACTTGCAGGGGATACCAAGGAAGAGCAGCCAGGGAAAGGGACTTGCAGGGGATACCAAGGAAGAGCAGCCAAGGAAAGGGACTTGCAGGGGATACCAAGGAAGAGCAGCCACGGAAGGAGACTTGCAAAAGAACTTTCATCAGACGCTGCAGCGCATAGGCGTGTGTACTGAAAACGAACATGTCTTTTGCGTCTGGCGTTCTTTTTAGTTTCTATGCTAAAAAAATTCATTTGATATTTTTATTCGTTCAGAGTAGTTCATGTTCATTTTCTTGACCAGATATCCGCAGTGGGCTGCTCATGTAGCAGCATGTACTGAGGCAACACAAAGTGTCTGACGCAAAAAACAGCCCTTCAATTCTCTCGCTTTCGACGTCCTGGCGATGCATTACAACAAAGTGACTGGATTTGTTGCTGGACGACCCTAGGGTTCTCGGACAAGCCAAACTTTCAAGGAAGTNGATACCAAGGAGGAGCAGCCAAGGAAGAGGACTTGCAGGGGATACCAAGGAAGCGCAGCCAGGCAAGGGGACTTGCAGGGGATACCAAGGAGGAGCAGCCAAGGAAGGGGACTTGCAGGGGATACCAAGGAGGAGCAGCTAAGGAAGGGGACTTGCAGGGGATACCAAGGAAGAGCAGCCACGGAAGGAGACTTGCAAAAGAACTTTCATCAGACGCTGCAGCGCCTAGGCGTGTGTACTGAAAACAAACATGTCATTTGCGTCTGGCGTTCTTTTTAGTTTCTATGCTAAACAAATTCATTTGATATTTTTATTCGTTCAGAGTAGTTCATGTTCATTTTCTTGACCAGATATCCGCAGTGGGCTGCTCATGTGGCAGCATGTACTGAGGCAACACAAAGTGCCTGACGCAAAAAACAGCCCTTCAATTCTCTCGCTTTCGACATCCTGGCGATGCATTACAACAAAGTGACTGGATTTGTTGCTGGACGACCCTAGGGTTCTCGGACAAGCCAAACTTTCAAGGAAGTTCATCCGAGTTTTCTAATGCACTTTAGTCGACAATTATGAGTTCAGATTGCTGCTACCTCTGTGACCGGTGAGTGAGACAAAGAATAACGTAACAAAGATGAACCAAAAGAGTGACTAAAAATACAACCAGTCTTATATTTCGCACAGACGTGCGTAGGAAGTGTGAGGAAGTGTTGGTGTGCAGTCTTATACTCGTGCTGCATGTCATGTTTTATTTTACTGCATGAATATGACAAGACAACGAGCAGCCCCTACTTTGAGTTCCAAATTAAAAGCGTGAATAAGACCGAACTGTGATCATCTATCAACCCTGTACGATAAAACCCGCTCTATTTAAATGTACACACAATATGTGTAAGTTTAGCGTCATGCACACTGGAAAATATAAGAAAAAATTTGATATTTTTTAAATTTAGGATCCCCAAAAAATATTATAGACAGTGGTGTATCAAAAATACAAAATTTCAAAATCATAAATTTTCAAATATTGGTGCATGTGTTTTAAGTAATGTGTTGTGGATACCAGAGACGACAAATTGCTACAAAATACGTGATTTTTTTCCGGCATTAGCATTCTTCCTCTTCAATATAGAAATTCTTTCGGAGAGACTGCGTCGACTGGTAAATGAAAGAAATTCATTCAGGATACATGCAAATTTTTTACGCATGAGTTATTAGTATTGGGGGGCTAAAAAAACTTTACCATTCTAAACATTCATATATTCTTTTTATTTTTTAAACTATTTCAAGTGAACAAGATACAAAATTTTAGTAAATTGTCATTGAAAGAATAATACGGGAAGATTTCAGTATATGTATATGATACAGGCTGACCTTTGGGCCACTCTGAATATTGAATACTTCCTGTAAGACTGCGCGTCAAGGTCAAAAAGAATTCCTTAGCTTCACAGTCGGGCGATATCGAAAACACCTCGGGTATTATATTAACCCTTTAGCGACGAATTTATTTTTCTAGTTTCTACGTTTAAGCTCACAAAGACCGTCTGTACACTGATGCAATGAAGCACGCTGAGAGCCAGGCAGCCAAAATAACGACGCTGTATGATGCCGCCGCGTTTAAACCTAGTAGCAACCTCATTTTGCTCACATATAATATAATTTTAACATAATTAGCATTTTTTCTGATGTTCCCCGTGAGTGCCATACGGCGGTAGAGGGTTAATACTAGCTAGTTCCCGGGGAAATTCCACGATTTAGATATGACTAATTTGAAATTATAATGGAGATAAATGCATTGAAGATTTACGACAAATTATTGTGTTTTAAATGAATACATTTGATTAATATAATACAGGACTTCCATTCTGCATCTTGTCTACCGATAACATGTCCCAGACAGTACCCGTAAAAACTCCTTGATTTAACCCTTTAGCAACCAAGTGGACTATTCGGTCGTCTTTCACGGTCTTTGGGAGAATTGTTCTAATAATTAAACAGTGAGCAATATGCGGTTGCTACTAGGTTTGAACGCTTCGGCATGTTACAGCGTCGTTCTTTTGGCTGCCTGGCTCTCAGCATGCTTCATTACATCAGTGTACAGACGGTCTTTGTGAGCTTAAATGTAGAAACTAGAAAAACAAATTGGTCGCTAAAGGGTTAAAAGTGACAAAATTAAGGATCTATGAAATAAATACATTTTTCAGTTTTAACCGTGATACCATCAGAATCTGAATATTTTTAATGAATATATCCGACGTGCTCTTTCTCTGTATCTGTGTGTCCGTCCCACTACTTCCTATCTATTACTGAAGAAAAATTATTGAACTTAAATCAGAACAGGTATGAATGTATTACAAGCATTGTATTGTGAATACCAAAGGCACCAGATCACTATAAAATACTTCATTTTTCCGTTATTAGCTTTCTTCTCTTACACGGCCATGTTAACGGTAGATAAGATACAGAATGGAAGTTCTATATATATATATATATATATATATATATATATATATATATATATATATATATATATAGTGAGACAAAGAATAGAATATATATATATATATATATAATATGGCCCAGATAGTACCGGTAAAAATTCATTGATTTAACAGTGACAAAATTAAGGATCTATGAAATAATACATTTTTCAATTTTACCCGTGGTACCATCAGAATCTGGATAGATATACAAATGTGTGTATATATATGCATATATATATATATATCACAATAGTATTGTATTGTGGATACCAAAATCACATCCTTCAACGTGGAAACGCCTTCGTAAAGCCCGCATCCACTGTCAAATCAAACGAAAAATTCAGTAAAAAAAACTCGTGATTTTTCACGTGCGGGTCTACTAGTAAGAGAATATATTCAGACTTCTTTCTTTCACAATTTGTGAATACGGTTGATCACCCCAGCGTATATTCTGTACGCCTAATTCTAGTACTTATCATAATTTGCGTTGCGACGAGGCTCGTAACATGCCGATAATTGGATAAAAACTTCCCTAATACCAGAGATGCAGAATTTAAGGTCTCGTAATTGCAGACGTGAGCAGCATGTTAGGCGTGCATTTTTGCTGGCTCCTGATTTCAAGACTAAAAATTAAAAATGGTTCACAACTTTTTCAACTGGTAAAACTCGGAGAGACCGGTCGTGAATTTTATAATAAATTTAGGTTTATTTTACTAAATGTACAGCTTGTATCGTTGTGAACTATTGGTGCCCCCACAAATGACAAACAACAGTTGTAAAAAAGATTTCATCGATATCAAACGAACCCACACTTCGAAAAGTCGCTCAAACCAGCATGACAGAGAAACAAACGATCAAACATACTCCTACAAAACGAAATAAAGAAATCGCTTTTGCAGCAGAAATAGACACAAGCCTAAAGAGCTTCTACAAATATGCAAACGATAGATGACTTAAAATAAATACTGCTAGACTATTGATCGACTTTGATGGCTCTGCTTATCCGGACAGCAAGGGTAGAATTGTGGGTATAAATACATATTTTAACTCAATATTCCCTCCACAAGACCTTACCAAAGTTCCGCCACTTCAAACCATAAAAATTCAGGAAACCCTGACAGACGACATCCAGGTATTCATTGTAGGACAGGTAGGAAAACAGCTCATTGTCTTAATCCCGTATAAATCGACCAGACCCGATGATCTTGATCCGCGAATACTCAAACTAACAGCTGAAGTATTCAGGGAACCTTCAGAGAATATTTTCAATCGATCACTCGAAACTGGGATTGTTCCTTTGGCTTAGATACGGGTAAATGTCACTTCTATTTTTAAAACGGGAGCATACGAGCTCCTAATAACTATTGTTAAATCAGCATGTCGTCGGTCATCAGTAAAATAAAGGAAAGATTACTTATTCATGAATTATCATTAAACGTTAACAAAAATTATTCTGTAAAAATTTACGTTTATGTGTGTGACTGTAACCCTCCTTCCTTTCATCTTCTGCGCCCTACTCCTGATACCTGTGTGTGATTGAGGTACCTGTACGTGATTGAGGTGCCTGTGCATGATTGACGTCTGACAGCATAGAATTTGGGTAACAACCCAAAAATGATTCACTTCGCTTGTTTCTGTTGTCTTTTTCCATTCTATATTACACTGCCTCGAATCATTTGAACTTAATCACAAAAAAATACTTTCCTTCCAGCGCAGTTGCGCAAAAGAAATGAAGTATTCTCGCTATATTTCTGCCTGGATCTACTAGAACACCGTCAGAACAACTGAAATGAAATCAGTTATAAAACAAATGCTGCTATTTTCCACAGACTGGTGGACTCCACAATAAACTTTTATGAGGAAACTTTAGAAGTTATTTCGCTAGGACCTTCGGTCGCTTTGACGACTTGACAATTGGACCCCAAAGCGTTGATTGGTCGAAGTGCGCTACACAACTGCGTATTTTCAGCCAATGAGAGGGGGTTAAAATACGCGTTAATTAGATTAATGTAATTCCTTGACGTGTCGACGATTATTTATCTAATGCAAGAAAACGTGTCTGGAGATTGTAACATCATAAAAAATTGTTGCAGGTATCAACTGTTCACGTCGGAAGTGTGTTAGTGAACAGTAATAACGTTAATAAATGTTATAAATTAAAATAAATTCTACTTTCGTGGATTAGTTTCCCAGCGTTGATGAACTTCATAAACGTCAACAAACGTCACTTTCGTCAATGAACGTTGCCTACGTCAATAAACGTTTTAGCGCCAATAAACGTTCCTAACTCATGTATAGGTCAAACGACAATATATTCTCCCAATAGCAATAAACATTTCCAATATCAGTAAATGCTCCTAACGTCGGTACACTTCACTAATTTGATAAACGTCAAAAACTTCGATGAAACTCCACGTTTTAAAACTAGGGAATACAAGCGTAATAATTTTGGAAGAAACAGCTGTTTTCAATAACTAGGATTATATGAGAGTATTCATTTTTTTCATGATATTTCAAAAACTTATCAATCTAGTCTGCAAACAATAGGAGCTTTGGGGACTTCAAACAATGGGCATTGTGGAGAAGAAAGTTCAGTGAACCAAGACGACCAGTGCAACAGCATGGGAGGAAAGTGCCATCAGGCTGATTTGAGGAGCGGGCTTTGCTGTAATTTTGGACGGCAGACATTAATGACTTGGTCACAACACTACTTGTAGCAACAGCACTTGTAGCGATAGTACTTGTAGCAACAGTACTTGTAGCAACAACACTTGTTTCGATAGTACTTGTAGCAACAGTACTTGTAGCATTCCATGGAAACCTGTGAGCTCTTTATTTTAAACAAATTTACATGAAAAATAATATTTTTCTCCCATTTTGCATATGAGTGAAAAATAATTCAAATATGTAATTTATAAAAAACTTTCAGCATATCGTAGAAAAAATTGTGTGAAAAATAAAACAAACTGCATTAAAATCAACCCTTTTATTCCTAAGTTATTACCACTGAAAATCAGGGTCCGGGTTCTAATGGCCCACCTTGTGTAATAAACTCGAAATATTTATTCGAACTCAAAGAAGGAACGTGAACAGACTGCATTTAAGATCTGTATTCAACATAAAACACTTAAATGATGTATGAATGTGTTAAAAAATCTAACTTGAAAGAGGCAGATTAATGCATTGTTCGAATTCATTTACAGGATTTTAGTACAAAAAACCATCACATTATACACGGCTAGATTTTTTTGGCTATCTACACTCTAACAACACACGATTAGTTGGACGCAAGCTAACTTGCTAACTCGCTCGAATTGGCCAGTAGTTTGTTGTAAATAACACATGAAATGATTCAATCTTAAACTGATATAGAATTATGGCCTAACTATAATTTGCTTTGTGTCTGTGATACGAGACATCCATAGGTGTATACTAAAAGAATGGAATAGGTAAAATACAACAAAAGAGGAATATTTGATACTCGTTCTAGTTCGTCTGTTTTGGAGGAGTAAATCTTTTCGAAATTCATCGCCTTATTTCCTTATTTTTAGGCGACAATACAGTACAGTGGAACTGTGCAAAAAAAATTACGGACCACACTTCCTAATGCCATACCTGAATACGAATTTTTTTGCATACATTTCATTGTGTACAAACACAAGCTAATAACCAGAGTTTCAGAACTAGCTCTATGTGATGTCCCGTCCAGCTGAGACAACAATCCTTCAGCCGGCAGTCTAGCAATGTTCTCAGTCTTGAATGGATTCTCGGAACTGCTTTGCTGTGTGCATAGTTAGAACACAAGCAAGCACAAAAATGAGTGCAAACAATCTTGTTTTCCATTAAATCTTCTCATAGAGATTAACTGATATGCTGATTAAACTGATATTCTTTTCTTCCAGAAGCGGTCAATATTGAACTGATACATCTAGGAATC
>VCRD01001107.1:0-22126 GCA_006783055.1 Trinorchestia longiramus
ATCAATTGCAAATTGCAGAAGTATATTGCTCTTACTAGCATACGAAATGTACATTCTGTTGTTGCACAACAATTACGCATGATAAAGAGGAAATTTCTTCCATCACATGTATTTTTTTGCATCACAAATGTCATATCTATAACAGAGACTTATTTTCTGTATGCATCGAGAACGCTTAATGTACCGAGTCGTATTGTTTTTATTTCTATGATACCGAGATTTACACAAAGAAATCTCCTCGATTGATTATACCCACAATCTAATAATAGGAATTTGAAGATCAAAATGTACGGTAGATCGAGAGGAATTCGTATCATGGACGAATGTAGTTGCATTACGTACCAGACACGTGCAGGGAGAGAGCGTATTCACCAAGTACTAAGTTTAATTAAGGAAAAAACACTGGTACCGAATGCTTAGAGTGGCTAGGTTTGTCCGTGTTGTCCATAGGGCACGAAGAGCGCTTGAGTTACTGGAGTCGCCGTGTGGGTTGCCGCCGCTGTGCAGATGAGTCTGATAGCGCTCTGACTTACGAGAGGCGCGTGAGCGTCGCTCTCACGCACACACGCTCCGGCGGTCACGCTGGACAAGATGTTCTATCCACTCTCACGCACCCTGCTGTCTGCCTCACTTCCTGCATCATCGCCTGTCTGGTGGTACCTGGCTGCGTGCCGCATGAAACCTGTCTGAATTTTCTCACTGATTCGGCAAGGAGTGCCACTCGGGTTTGTCGAGTCTCTGACTCATATAAACATCGTTGTGTTCTTCTAGTTTCAAGGCTCTGGATCTGAACTCTGATATACATTTCTGTAAGACTTTACACATAAATCGAGCTTTATATCTAACGTTTAGTCGTACTGCCCATCTGGCTCTTTCCCACTTTTATGCCAAAACATTTTATTTCCCTCAGTCAATATAAACTTCGAGCATTATCTTTAATTGGAATAGACGAATACTTTCTTCTGTCATTATATTCATGCTTGACTATTGAGATTTCATGAGCTTAGGAAAAGGAAAGCATTTTGCCGGAAATTTACAACACTGAGATACAAGTTCGTACGAAGATACTTGTTGACGCTAGTAGTTATTGAAGAAATGCGTACCTACAAATTTGTCTTGACTTATCTCATGTAATTTTAAAAGTTTGGCCTTCTTGTTGGTAATCCAAATTGGGACATGTGCTCTATGTAACCTCTTTTCTGGACAACATGATTTTTCTTTTTACGAATATCCTCCTATTTCAATTTGCATGCATTGCTCCAGGGATTCATCAGTCAGAACTGCCATTATACTCGCATTATTACCCTAGAAACGATTTACCAGCTCACAAATTCCATGATACGGCATTTTCAAAGCTCAAAGTTGAAACAAGCTTTATGCATAAATTTATTTAAACATTGGATCAGAATTGAATCACAACTTAGAGTTTCATCCTGATTCGCATGCATAATTTAAAAATTTTAGCCTGACTGGTGTGAGATTAAAACCATAACATTATGATACATGCAACTTGTTCCGAAGTAAACGTCTTTTAGCAGTTTTGCCCAACTCTATTTTTATGCTTTGTTTCAATAGTACAACCGTAGACATCGCTTTTATATCACCTTCTATGCCTAGGATATCCACCGCCTGAGGCTTTTATAAAAAAGCATTTTGAAAACCAGTGTTGTAACATACGTATCTTATAAACCAACAGCTTGGGAAATACATTGTTTTCTTTCTTTTCTTTCTCAGTGCGATATTGTGAAAGAAACTGGTCTCATTTCATACTGATCAGTCCAGAATGAATATTTTATGAGTTTTTGTGTTTCACTATCAGCGCGCGAGCGTTTCAGACACTCTCCTTTAAGTTTTATTTCCACCCAGGTTTCCTGACTTGCCATGCACGAGCGCCAATGAAACTTAAATGAAGCCCAGCACTGAGGACAATTATTAAGGCATAAGACCCATCTCAATGTATTAACGTACTGTGCTCATTTTATGTTTATAAAAATATTCATACGGTTTTCTTGCTCAACAGACCTTTACAGACATAAATGACCGCCTTACATCAACGATCATAAATTTGATCGTTTTCTACCTGAAGGAAAAGCTGTTGTCTGATCTGAAGTGCGCTCTCTGGAGGCGGACACACATGGTGTTTCCTCGAGCGCCCTCAACTCGCCCCAACGAGTGCCTTCAACGAATGTTGACAGCACTGTTTTTCCCATTTCTATAGGTTTTTAGACTGATGTTACGTGGCGATGGTAATTACATGGGTATCCCATGGTACATGACCATAACATTATAACACGATTATTAAACATGCATTAGACGCTCCTGAATGACCCGAATGGGCTTTGTTTAGATTATGTACGGTGCCATTTGTTCTGCATCTGCTCACTAAATCATTAACAGTCTTACTGTTCATATTCAGGGTGAATTTATTAGGAAATGCTCTTGTTGCCTTGGTTAGAGATTTTCTTCCGCAGTGTTCTCCAAGAATGTAAATACGCTGCTCACTAGTTAGAGGACCCGTCTTGAAAATCCAATGGCTTGTTAAATGTTTATAACGATGGTAATATATATGAATACATATAAAATAATCAAGGTTAGTATACGAAATTAATTCAAGAATGTATTCTTTCATGTAACTTGTTTTTCCCTTTTGCGTCAATATGTTTTTAGTTATGATCGTTTATTTTCGATCCGTGTTTTTCTGTCACATTGGTACTATGACTAGAATAATCATTAGATAAGGTGGGAAATGGATGAATTTGTTATGCATATGTACGCTGAAGTAGAAACAAGTAAATCTCTGTATCTGTGTTGTCGGTCCCATTACTTCCTACCTATTACTGAAGAAAAATTATTAAACTGAAATCAGAATCGGTATGCATGTATTACAAGCATTGTTTCGTGGATACCAAAGACACCGGATCGCAATAAAACACGCCATTTGTTCCGTGATTAACTTTATTCTCTTACACGGCCATGTTATCGTTAGGTAACATACAAAATGAAAGTTCTGTATATATTAAAAAAAAAATTCTGATTCTGATGGTACCACAGGTAAAACTGAAAAATGTATTTATTTCATAGATCCTTAATTTTCTTACTTTTGAATCAAGGAATTTTAGCGGGTACTATCTGGGCCACGTTATCGTTAGATAAGATGCATAATCGAAGTCCTGTATCTATTAATGAAAAGTATTCATTTAAAACACAATAATTCGTCGTAAATCATCAATGCATTTACCTTGATAATAATTTCAAATTAGTCAAATCTAATCCGTGGAATTTCTACGGGAACTTTCTAGTTTTATAAAATAAGGCTCATTAATCAAATTTTTTGTTGCAATTTTTTTTGCGTTCAGTTAAAACTTTGTAACCGTCTACCCAGTGATGTAATTAATAAACCTGAAAGTTCAGTAAGTGAACATTTCCAATGCACTCGCCATGACGCATACGGAACTGCTCAATCAAATCCATCAGGTTTGCCTCGTAGTTTTATTGCAATCTGCAGATCTATGATGTTATCCCCCGGACGACCTTCCTCGCCTGACCCGCCACACCCAGCATGGGTGAGGAAATTCCTTAGGGCAAGCCCCGATGGAGGGTGCAAGGAGGTTTGTGCGTCAACTCGAGTGCAAGCGTGGATTACTCAATAAAATTTACATGGTTTTAACGATAAGTGATGTAATATACATAAGTAGTAATAGTCTTTCACCCTCTTAGATAGGTGCCCGAACTAGCAGTCATGATGTAAAGAACAAACACCTCCATAAGAAGAGTTGCATTTGCGAATACTGCTGGCACAGAATAAAATGAAAACCTAATTTCTGTTCCTGCCGTTACCGAACACCCAAGCTCAAAAACAAGCCCAGAAATGTGTGGACTATTTCCAACAACAGAATCAGCGCGTTTCAATGATAGTCGCCAGCGTAGGTAATGATTGGGCGAGGCCGACCATCTTCGTTCCGGCTGCGCAAGCTGATGTGAAAATGTGTGGGTACTCCTGAGGCCAACGTGAACTTCTTTGCTGCGCTTAGACCCGAAACAAAAGCCAAGCGGTCGCTACAAACCTCTGCGAACGGCATGCAGGATTCCAGCGCACGCGAGGTAATTTATGTGAGCCTACGTACACACTTTTGAGTAATTTGGCGGTGAAGTTGGAGTTTAATGTCACTGCACACGTGCGCCGTCGGCATGGCGCTTCCATCTGCTTTTGACGAATCCGTGTACCATGCATGAGCGGAATAATTTGCTGTACACGCGTACTTGCTTCATATACACATACGTACGTTTGTTCCTGGAGAAGCATAACACTTTCAAAAAATTTGTGAGAAATGCTAGTGTACATGAACGATATATTCGTAAGAACTCTTATGGTTGCATGCCTATTTTATTTGTTAGAAAAGGAACAGCCTAAAATAAAATAAATTCCTGAGAGATTACGTCATCAGAATATTTTTACAATTTAGCATTATTTTAGCATGTACAAATGACGATTTTTTTGGAATTCAATGCTGGACATGACGTAATTGAAAATACAATATTTATTAGGTTTGCTATTAGTCTGTTCAATTGGGGTTCTTTGTCACCGCATTTGAGGAACGGGATAAAAGAAGTACTAGCTATTTAATGAACTGCTGTACTTCATCAACACCAGCCCTAAGATCGTCCCAACTATGTTCGTGCTGTTACATTTGACATGATTGCTACATTATTTTTAGGTTTCAAATCGCATGATGTAAATATGTTTGTCTTTATATAACTTGTGTTAGTCGAACCACAACGTATTGAAGGATTAAATAATTTGTGATTAATATAATATTGCACCATAATTTTATCTTTTTCATGTAATGAGTCACAAATAAGAAAAATTAATATCATAACGCTTCAAGTACGGGCTATGTAGCATACATACTAGGTTAATGTGTAGGGTGCGACGAATAAATATCCCGATTTTTATGTGTCAATAAAAATGCTCATATTCAAACTAAAATTGGTGTATTGAAAAAAATTACATGAACGTCTTCGTAAACCCTCTGACAACTTCTTACTTAATGAAGCCACCGCATGCTTACATAATAGCCTCGGTACGCTCTCGGAGCCTATAGCAGTTCTTCTTAAAGACCTCTCTTGAAAGATTGTCGAAAACTCCCTTGATACGTTCATAAATTTATCCTTGGTTCTGCATGGTGCTGTGTTGGTGCTCCGTTCGACAGCATCCCATACAAAAAAATCCATTGGACTGAAGTCGGGAGAGTTGGGAGGCCAGACATCAGGTGATGCAGAGTCATGGAAGTTCTCTGATAACCATTTCTGTAACTTTCTGATCTTGCCTGGCAGCTGTTGCTTCAAAGTTGTAGTTAGAAGCCACTAACTCGCGTCAAACCTACTTGACAAAATTGTCGTCCACTTTGGGCCACTTTGCAGATTAGGAATTATGGTGTCCGGCATGACTTGACATCAATACTGCATGCTTTTTCCATAGATCTGGAAACTTAAATTCTACTACTGATGCATGACTGTACGTGTCCACAGTAAAAACGCTACTGATGACCTGGTTCAATTTTTACCTTTTGAAAAGTGATAACCTGGTCACAGAGCGTTCCAAAGAAAAATGGTTATTATTCTGCCATATTCTACGTATAGTATGGCTATCTAGCATAGGGCTATCTAGCATAGTATAAGCTCTTTAGCATAGGGTTTTCTAGCATAGGTCTATCTACCATAGGGCTATCTATCATAGGGTATTTAAAATAAGGCTATTTATAATAAGGTTATCTATTATACAACAGAGCTATCAAGCATAAGGCGATCTAGCACAGGGCCATCTAGCATAAGGCTACCTTAAATAGGGATATCTGGAGCAGGCCTATCAACAATAGGGCTATCTAACACACGGTTATCTAGGCTAATGTTATGTACAATAGAGCTATCTAGCATAGGGTTATTTACAATTGGGGCATCTATCATAAGACTATCTACAATACGGCTTACGGCTATAATAGGGTGACCTACAAAAGGGTTATCTAGCATAAGGCTATCTACAATAGGGCTTTCTAGCATAATGTTATCTACAATATGTTATCTAGCATAAGGCTATCAATCATAGGGCTATCTGTTTTATAGATAATTCATAATTAACTGGGAAACGAGAAAAAATTGAAATCAAGCATAAGTTGACATATGTATGTATGTACGGCTAAGTATATGGTTTTCAAAATGAAACTACAGTGGTAAGCCTGGTATAAATAAGAATGTTTTTTTCACCCTACATTCCATTTATAATGCAGAAATGAATATGCAGCACTTTACCATTTATTCAAACCATCAATGTTGGTGCATTAGCTCGTAATGGTTCTCTTTGCATGCCAGGATTTCAAAACGTCTTTGAATATGTGTACAAGAATTGAACTCTACAATCAACAACCTGTTCCGAAGTTTTCATGAACATTAATCTCATTTGTTGAGTACTAATACGAATTAACACATACGATAATCGTGTGTGCATTGAGGATCATTTAAATTGCTAATTTGTGTAACCGGACTAGTTCAGGAACACAAGATAATTTCATTTATTATACTCCGTTCAGAATATGAATCTCCTCCTCCTATTTTGAATACAATATAAATTAAAGAATGAAAAGGAGCATTAACTAAATCTAGTACGCAATCAGTTTTTTCTCAAAATTGGTAGGAGTCCAATCGTTTTTTAAGCTGTATATCAAATCTAATATTCAGTCTAAGGACACGAACTTATCGAAGAATTTACAATTGTTGCAAAATTACTTCAAGAACCAGCGATCTCTTAACACGTTTCCTGGGATTACCTAGCCGGTGAAAATCTTTACTTTGTACACATAGTCACTAAAAGACTTGGAAAAAATTACTGAACCTAACCTAAGTAACCCATCGGTGGGTCACTTCGCAGGAAATGTGTTAATGTATTCTCTGAATAAGGTGATGTAGTTAAACTAACCCTCCAGTGAAACATTTCACGCATTTTTAAGGATACAAAATTGTAATCCTTCAATTTCAATTCAATCCAGGTGCAATGATTTAATTACTGCACTGAAAAGTGTTTCCGCTCTAATTGTATTGGGGTTTGAAATACAGTTTAAGGTCTACGATTTTGTATAGGTTTGCGTACATTTTCTTATTAGAATTCTGTGATTTCAGGAGAATTAATTCCTCTGATATTCCGCTACTACATACGGAGGTAGGAATTTATTTCACTCATTCTGATTTTCTCTCACCTCCCGTGGATAAAATGAAATGGCCATTGCTTCTGTTCTGATGAAAAATTTAGTGTATTGGAAGAACGAATTTTGAGAGTTTATTCAAAGCTCCATGGGCTCGCAAACAACTTCGAGAAAAAGTATCGTGCAAATTCATTTTCAGTCGTGGCGAGTTAATTAGAGAAACATGTGTTTCCAAGCAGAATGAAAGGAAATGATATATCCTTTCAATTTTATCCTTAGATGAGAGAAGATGCCACAGTTTTAAGAGAGAATTATATTACGACAGAAGTAGAAGCTCCTCAGTAACTTTCACTTCTGAAGCCTTCTCATTACGATTTAGTAGCAGTGCCTTTAGCTTCTAGTACCTGGGCTGTTAATAAACGGATCTACAATCAACCAATGCGTCGCAATACTACATACATACTGTATAATGTAGCACCTCTACCCACCCGGCTATCGTGAGTCAATGACATCACTAAAGCTTGAACATTTTATTATTCAGTTGCCAACAATATCATAAGCTAAATATTCTGAAGCTAATGTATATTTAACCTTCTATTTCACCAGATTGTGATAAAAGTGTTTAAAAATTTGTTGACTGCCCTTCGAAGACTGCGCAGCAGCCGACGTTTGGACTGCAGCGCCCAAATTTGCTGTTTGTTAACTTAATACTACGGAGTTTCCTCTTGGCTGTTGCATGAGCTAATAATTATGTTCACTCAGATACTCGTACTTGGCATCAAAAAACAGTGATGGAATACTTTACTTCATAATTCCTATGTATTTCATTAAAAAGAAAATTTACATTATTTCCTCGTTCTACAAAACCTTACTATAGGAGCTTAATTCACAGAATATATGGTTGGGTAACGACTACTGCTGTACTTCAGCTCCCCCACCTTTCAGATTCTCATGAGGCTTTTTCTGAAGTGTTGACATCATTGAAGGATGAGAAGTCAAAGTGAACCACACAATTTTTTTCAGATGACGCTTGTTGTAATTAGGGATAATAATGCAAAAAACATTTTTAAATGCAAAACATTTTTAAACGCTCCTAGTAAATTTTACCAACTTATTGTTTTGTTGCATGCCATAGGTTTCCACTGCAAAATCTATGTTCATTAAAACTTCAAGAGAAATGTTTGAATTTTAAAAAAAGTTTAATTGAGACTGAATCGTACATGACTATCGATTTAAAAAATCTCCAACCAAAAACTTTCGCAGTCCGACGTACATACTCGTATGTACATAAATAGAAGGATATGAGTAAATCCTCATTTGAATCACATTTCAATTAGTTTAACCTTGTCGGTCCATGTCTCTTGGGAGTTACACTGACATCATTGTACATTAGTTGCAACCTGGGAGTTTAGACTCGCAATTCTCTTTCCACACCAACTACATACATACATACAAACATACAAACATGCATACATACATACATGCATACATACATACATGCATACGTACAAACAAACATTCATACAAGACTACTAACGCTATAACCACATGCCTGTTCACACCAGTCATGCCTCAGCACGACACTTACTCGTACAGCCGTAGGACAGAATGAACATTCCTTCAACATCGCTCTCTTAATCTTATAATCTTGTTCGGAAATAGGCTTTCGACATTAAATACATGAGGACACTAATTCACCGCTGCTAGATATATATTTTAATGTTTAACCCTGTCGTACTGAATAACATCAATGATGGAACTCATAGTACAAATTATTGAAATATCTGGATCAGGATTGATTAATCTATTTTATGTTTTCACATATTTAACATAGATTCTCACCGATAGTGCCTATAGTCCCTACGGACAAGATCATGAGCGTCCTAAATTCCGTAAAGTGTAGAAGCAAACAAATTTGTTGTCACACAATTCGAGTGTAAATTTGCGTCTAATGCCCGGGACACGAAGTTTGATTAAGGAGCCCCAAACGCTACCGACCATAAAAGAGAGAAATTTGTTCGAAGAATTGAGATAAGTATTTGCCCAGTTAAGTGTACTCAGCCGCTGCTCGAGCGGCGCTAACCATGCTGCTAACACCAGCCTCTCTCCTGCCACTCGTGAGTGGCACCTGCGAACGAGATTAGGAAACCGTGAGTGTCAATGCACCGAACGCAGGCAGATTATTTTTAGAGGCTGTGTAAAGCATGAAAAAAGGTTCGCATTTTCTCGTCCAGTAAGTATTATGGAGGAAAAGCATTCAAGAAGATATTCAAAAGCATGTTAGTAGATATGGATGTGCTTTTATTTAGAAATCAAAATATTAATAGCTTGCATGGAACAAATGTTTATCCTAACAATCGGTTTAGGCAGCTCCATGGTGTTCCAAGATAAATGCTTAAGATATTGTAAAATTGCTGAAACGTTAAAACACTTGTGAAATGATTATGTGACTATCATTAAAATGTATTTATGTTTGCAATAAAGCGTACCAAGGAGTTAAGTCTAAGGCTATTTTATATTAAGTGAACACCTCATTGAAGATAAATAAACCAAAAGCTAATGCGTCACTGCATTGAAAGATAGCATAATTTTCCTCCCCCTAAAGTAAAATGAATAATTCTGTTGCCTCGAAATAGAGATGTTATCAGAATTAGAACCCTTTCCTAGGATTCTTAAAACTCTTAAGTGTTTGTATTTCTCTGTTTTTTTTAATACACAGGGTGACCATAAAGTTTCTATTTCACAAGCAAATGTAAAGATACATGTATGAAAATTATGGCAAAATGGTAATTAGGCATGAAGTATTTTTGCATTTATTTAATAGAACTCTATACGAGCACCACTAGTTTCACGAAGTGCATCAAGACGAGACTCAATTTCTTGGCATATTTGCTGTAGCATAACCTCATCGATGGTGGCACTGGTATCAGTTATCTTTTGCGTGCACTTTTTGCAGTAATTGACTGTTACATAATATCAATGTGACCGAGGATTGCCCCATTCCTTCCAATTTACCGGTGTGGAAATGTTTGATTGAGGAACTCAGGAACATGCAGTGCCAATGTCGTGGTGCACCATTTTGCTGGAAAATAATGGTTGGTTCAAGGTCATCTAGTTGTGGTGCCACCAAGGACTACTGTAGTCCTTGAGTGCCACATACTCTTTCGAAATGTTATGGTGAATATTTGCAGTAATTAATGTCTTGTGGAATAAAAATGGACCAATGATTTGATTCCATACAACCCTACACCACATATTCACTCTTGGACCAAGTCGCTGTACTTTTTAGTCATGTGAGGACGTTCGTATTCCTAAAATTTTCACATCATGGTTGTTCACCTTTCTTGCCATATGACAGGTTGCCTCATCACTAACCTGACATATGACAGGTTGCCTCATCACTAATAGAAACTAATGTAAGGAATGTTTCATCCTAATAAATTTGTTCCAGCATGTTAATTGCAAATTTTTTCATGGTGGTGTATTATTTGGTTTGAGGGCCAGGTAGAATTGCACTTTCTAGACGCACAATCCCAACTTCTTATGTAAGACCTTATGGAATATTGAGAGTGGTAGCTCTAATTGTCTGGCAGCAGTACGGACTCACTTTGTGGGGAAAAAAGTGAAAGCTTGTTTTCTACTATCGATGCTTTCCTCAGATATTCTTGTTTGCCCATTCCTCTCTTTTCTCGAAACTGTCCCTGTCTCCATAAATTTCTCATGTCATGTACGAATTGGCAGACATGATGGTGGATTTCTTCCACACAAAGTCTGTAGTTTCGCTGGGTATCCGATTTTGTTTCAGAGTGCCTTTGGCGTTTTCAGCAACAAAATACTTGAAGCACATAATACAATTTGATAAAAACTTTGGTAACCACTAAGCACAATACAACCAATCTGATAAAAATATATCTTCCATGACTTCTGTAATAAATTTGTTTAATCGTAAAGAGACTTTATGGACACCCTTTACATTCGATGTATTAGGTCTAACATTAGTCCACGAAATTGAATTTGAAGATTTTCAGGAAGTTCACCTGAATAACTATACTATTAACTACTATCTCTACTTAATTAAAAGGTGGAACAAGATTGCCCAAATCCTGACGCACAGAAAATATCTTGAGAAATATCACCGAGGGTGACCACAAAAAATTAGCTCTTAAAATCCCAATTGCGAAGTGTCAATAGCCTCTAGTATGTGGTGTTTGTTTGATGGTCTCCTTCCACTGTGTACTTGAGTCATGCATTACATTATTTCCTCGCCTATTTCCCGTATTTCTATAGCGATTTGAGGGAGAGATAAATGTTATGGTCGTACTCTTCGTATTTTCCATGACGAAGTCATAGTCGTGCAAACAAGTCGTGTGTTCCTGGCTGGTTAAGACTTGAACAAAGGAACGGCTGTGAAGCTATCACCTCTACCCCATGAACTCAATCTTTTTAGATAGTATTCATAAATGCATTAAACGCCTTTCGTTGATCAACATGTAGTCAATGATCTTGACAGGAGCAGAAAGTGAGGTGAGATGCAACGAGCAGTGAACTACAGTTAACGCAATCATCGTACTGATCTTGTACTTGGGGAACGATAAGAATTTCCGTATTTAATTGGAAGAAGCTTGAAAATAGCATTCATAAAAAATCAGAAGGTCTGAGAAAACATTCACAATAATGAAGGCGTACCTACAAAGTGCACAAACATACTAAGCATCGTACTGTAAGTGAATTTCGAGTCATAGTTTAACAGTTTTTGTTCAGTTTAGTAGATGACGCACTTCATTTGCTTCCAAAATTTACTAGATTATTTACCTGCTGTCTGGTTGAGTTGAGCTGTGGCTGCTGCAGGACACGCACGACTCCGTGAGGTGCAGTGGGCGTCGTGGTGTACCACCCCCGTAACGTAGGCTCTGAACAGCTTATCCTCTTAGCGTGACCGCAATAACAGCAGGCAATAAAGGGCGGTGTGAGTAGCGAGGCCGACGTGTTTAACATTTACATTAAGTGAGGCTCTTATACGCTTTACGGTGGACACCATAAAGTGAGGACAACCACTCTGCAAGTAAGGAAAACAAAGAGGAAGCCGTGTTACTAGGCGGACTATAGATGTTCTTTTGATTCACTATAAGTTAGTATTGAATGTACAGGCTATTTATGTTAAGGTTAAGAATATCATACATCAGGTTGGCGGTATATTTTATAAATCATAAATAAAAAATAACTGCCTCCTGTAACATTCGGTCACTCATCGTAAGCCTTTGTAAAAACATGTTTTGGATTCAACTTCAATTGGTAAAATAATTAAGCTTTGTGCTTGATAACCCCGATATTTCAAACTGTGAACTGTTGAACTGAAAATTGCAGCACATACTTCATCGAGCAATGAAATTGATTTCTTCCTTTACAACAGGGAATGCTTTAAAGTTCTAAAGTTAGAACAAGGAATACTTTAAAGTGGTAGGTTGCCTCTCGTATCAACACAAGCTTACAAAATACCGTAGGTTATCGCAACGCAACCTCATTCTATGAAACAGTAAAATGAAGAATTTTGAATAGTTTTTCAATCTAAGAGGCCAGTGTTGCCAGGCAAACTCTATGATGCACTCATCCACGTCACACATTAATACACTCATGCAGGTCACACATTAATACACTCATGCAGGTCACACATTAATACACTCATGCAGGTCACACATTAATACACTCATGCAGGTCACACATTAATATACTCATGCAGGTCACACATTAATACACTAATCCACGTCACACATTAATACACTCATGCAGGCCACACATTAATACACTCATGCAGGTCACACATTAATACACTCATCCACGTCACACATTAATATACTCATGCAGGTCACACATTAATACACTCATCCACGTCACACATTAATACACTCATCCACGTCACACATTAAGATTCATAATAATATATTAATATACTCATTTTTGTATTCACAACTCTACTGCTCAAACGATGATCAAGTTCAGTAATTTATTTGCAGTTTTAAACAACTCTAAATTTCCTAATCATGAGTGAATTCTTTCGTCCTGTTTGATAAAATGCTTAAAACTTTATTTCAACCATTGTCTAATGTTTACTCCTTTTTATGGTCAAATGTTAAAATAAATGTAAATAACAGCCAATCATCGTTCTGTTACAAATTCCCAAGTACAAATTTTTGTTAGACTCCAGGCTTTTGCAGGTGCTGGAGTGTATTTACGATGCTTTTTGCGTGCTGACGATGTTGTCTGCAGCAATGCAAGGAATCCGTTACGAGTTGAGGTCTGTATGAGCCTTAGAAAATAAGAAAAATGAAGAATGTTATGGAAATGATTCACTTAGAGTGGACGCTCGGTTAACGAGTATAGTCGGTTATGAGGGAGAGCTCGTAAACCGAATTACTCTCAAACCAAGCACGTAATTCCATCTGAAATTCCAGTTTAACCTATAAATTTCTCACCATGTAAAAAAATATTTCTCATATATGGCAAAAAATAATAAAGTTTTGCCCAGTCTGTTACTAAATTCAACAAAAGAAGTATTTTATAACGATTAAAGTAGAACAAATAAAATTTAAAAACAGGATATCAAGTCCTCTCGCTGTCATCACTGAAGTCGTTACCGATCGACCGAGAAATTCGGAACAATGTTGGTTTTATTTACTGAATTTCTGATTTATGTCATGTACTATTTGCATTATAGACGAAGCTTAGACAGTGAAGTGAATTAATTTATCACTAAGTACTAATATAAGGAATTTTACTATATCTTGACTGTTTTTGCTTAAATATAAGTTCAGCCAGCGATCCGACGAATGTCGCCAATACCAAAAGAGAGTCGCAGTCGATAACAGAGATTTTACTTGTTAACCGAACAAAAATTCAGCTCGCTGAACTACTCGTTTATCGAAATACTCGTATACAGAGCGACTAGTTAAACTAGAGTACACTGTACTAGTAAATTAATTTTATTCACCTAATTCACTCATTCATGCATTCATTTTGTAGTATTTGAGCAAAACCCTTCAGAAGAATACGAAAGTTCTCAATTCCGAGTTTATTTGACATAAGCAGCCACGTAAGTTCAGATAAGCGACAGATATTTCAAAGCAACTCCTTCTTATGAATACAGCTGTGCTCCGAGCACGTGCCAGACCATAGCGAAAACACAAATATTCCAAGAACTACGCAGTTTTGCAACGAATTTTCACCCCCAGGCAGAGCGAGTCCTGTCAGCAGATGAGGGGTTGGGGGAATGCCTAGGGCGGCAGATGAGAGGAACATCACACGACCATTGAAGCTTTGACGCTAATTTGCAACTTGAACGCTTCTCAGATTGAGTTTGGCGGCCTCCAGATTGTTTCTTTGATGACCTGTGTCTGCCTCGGGACGTCGTGAGCTGCTGCCAGCGCGGCTTCAGGGCGTGCAGATGCTCTGATATGTGCACTGTTGAGAACACACACAGTGCAGTGTATGTTTAGGACACACACAGTGCAGTGTGTGTTGAGAACACACACAGTGCAGTGTATGTTTAGGACACACACAGTGCAGTGTGTGTTGAGAACACACACAGTGCAGTGTATGTTTAGGACACACACAGTGCAGTGTGTGTTTAGGACACACAGTGCTATGTGTATTGAGGGCACACAGAGCAATGGGCTTAGGACACTCACAAACACGTAACACATAGGCTACTCGGTGTGGAGTTGTGGTGAAGACGCACAAAGCAACACAGAAACAGGTATTGCAGTGCCCCCGCTGTGTGGGGTTGGGGTGAACACACACAAGCTCGTATAACAGTGCTGCAGTAGCTGTACAGTATACACATCATGTCAAGGTACGACTGAAAGTATTAGCTCGTAACCATGGCTACACGCCTACGTGTCACTACACACAAGCATTGCAGGAACATACATACACCTCACAGCACAGACCAGGACGGTGACGAAAACGTTGACACAAAATTTTGGGGGCATTCAGCATAAATTTTCATTGATAAGCTCTATGTATTACAAAGAGCCATGTTCTACTGCAAGTCATTGTAGAAATGAAAGTTTTATTTCTCCTCTGTTTTTTCTTTGCGTGTATGGTATATTTTCTACTCTATGGACCAGTGATTTAAAAGAAATTCTTTTAATCTATAGTACCAGGAAGCTTCTCAAGATTCCCAGAATGACTTTATTTTAGCAGTGTCCTGAAGCAATTCAAGTAGATAGTATACTCGTATGAGTTAGATGATGTTTCTTATATACGCTGACGATCCAAGAATCCCGGATCAAAGATTTCGAAAATATGAACACATTCCATATTTTGCAAACAGTGAATGACATCGCAATGTGTAGGACGTGGAGATTTCCTTTGCAGTCAAAATTAGGAAATTTGAACTTGAAGTTAAACAAGATTCTCTTAGCGAAGTATTACTACCTCTTGTGTTCAAGGAAATACTTAATTTCACAGCACAAGCGAAGTTTGATGGTAATTTGATTTTAATTTATAACTCAGTATTTCCTTCGAATAGTAGTTGACTGCTTACATTCCAATTTACATCAAAAGAGAATGTACTTCGATTCCATCCTCGATCATCAGGAAACTCCAGCCAAGCGGCTGCTAAGTATTTTAAACCACTTCTCTTCCAGATTCCCTACCCCTTCATTCTCCCTGTCTCCCTGGGGAAACTTTTCTTTAGCCGAGAGAACCAGGCTCATATAGTGCTTCATATTACGTATAGTACGAACAACTGTGTGTACAAGCATTCTTGTCCTGGACTTAGAGCGTCTCAGTTGATGGCAGGGTTTGTTCAGACAAATTGTCACCCAATTCTCTACCTCCGCCCACCTCTACAATCGCGATCCACGAACAACAATTGTGCATGCGTCAGCGTGTTACCTTCAGTACTGTTATATTTTAACGTGCAAACGTTTGCACAAGAACCGACCAAGAAGAAATTTTCTGTCCAACTAACCTTAAAGATTATCGATTAATGTCACGTGTATTTCATTTTTTTCTGAGGTTGCTGGTGTTTTCAATCATTTGTAAACATTAATCACAAAATTTTCACTTTAAACATAAAGATATTTACAACAGCTAATTTACGGTTGAGCACGATTCATTGGGTGAATAAATATTATTGATAATTCTTTATTTCCGCGAGCAGGGTTGGTTTCAGGATATTTGGGCAGTATGTATGGTTGAGTACCAGCGCGACATGTAAAAGTTATGCAACTGAGCTAGTGTTGCTAGAGTGAGTTACATGTCTACTTGGGGTCAGGTATGGTCAGGTCAATTAGTGACGTGAGTAATCACACCGTAAGAGAAAACGAATGCTTTATTGTGACACAAGTATGGTCCAGATGAATTAGTAATGTGAGTTTGTAGACGCGAGTGATTTAGTTTTACAAGTATTAGTCCGTGACGCGTTATTAGTAGCGTCTATGGAAGATTGACGAGTAAAATTAAAACGAGTAATAGAAAGAGCGATAAGGGAAGAGTAGTAGGATTTCAGTTTAGCTCAATAATCTGTGAGTTTTGCGTTTGCAGTTATACAAAAGTATAGAAAATACCTTTTAAGTGAACTCTCACGAATATTTAAAAGAAACATAAATGAATTAGAGGAAAGCAAAGTTGAAACAATCACCTTTAGGGAAATGAACTATCGCTCGGAGGAATAAATTTCACTGGGAGCCAAGATCTTAAGCGTTTTCAAAGTGACACTTTTTTTAAGGTTAAAGTACTGCAATAGCTTGAGTAACTGCAATGCTTCTAGCTAAAAATAACAATTCAGAGTTATTACATCCAGACAAATCTGATTAAACGTTGAATTGATACGTGCAAATTTTCTCAGTTTGACACAGTAACGTTGTCCAAAGTTATACTCCAGGATATACCCGCATTAAGTTCCACTCCTCAATTTATGATCAGATGGTTTCACTCAAACACAACAAAACTGAGAGGCTGTCCAACTGAACTGGTACCCAGTACAGCTTCCGAGTAAAGCTCTTCCGTAGATTATACGGACATGTAACGCACGCAGTAGCTTGAAAAGCCAGATTAACCTCTTATATGTTAATTATTTTCAACTATAAGTTGTACCTTTAAGATTAGCTCGTCTTATCCGTCTTCAATTTCTTTGCCATGAAATTACGCAAGGTGGTTTTACGAGTAATTTTACAGTATTTTGTTTATATCATTGTAGAGTTTTTATACATGTAGTTTACGGCACATAAATAATTCAAGTAGAAATTGGTCATACTCAGTAATTAATTCGGAGGCATATAGCACGTAATCTGATGCTTAAGCACAGAACTGGAAAGGCATACACTCAATTGCATGCTTTCCAGGGCAAGCACGTTCACTTTGTTTCTCAACGACACATACTCTACGTACAGTATAGCTGTGCTACGCCGTTTCTTCACAGCACATGTTGTACCTACATACAGTATAGCTGTGCTACGCCGTTTCTCCACAGCACATGTTGTACCTACATACAGTATAGCTGTGCTACGCCGTTTCTCCACAGCACATGTTGTACCTACATACAGTATAGCTGTGCTACGCCGTTTCTCCACAGCACATGTTGTACCTACATACAGTATAGCAGAAAACTTCTGACAGAATTTTTTCCTACATGCCTCAATGCTGAAGAGGTTAGTTCGCATGTGTAGTTCTGCCCTTCAGATAAATCATGATGGAGTGAAAAGATTGATTTCATTCAAAAGAAAATTTGGACTATCAAACACATCAATAATAATGAAAAGGATATGAATGAAGGTGAGATGCATTATCACGAGAAAACGCTCCAGTGGAAGTGATAAAATGAAAACTGTTAAGCCAGACATTGTGATCGTAAGACTTTCGGCATTATCGGTATAACACCATACATGCAAACGTCAATAGAAGCGTAATCAACTACTAATTCAAATGTAACATCGATTGACGAAGTTAATCCCACGTCATTAGAACAGTTTGTGTCTACTCATTTGCAGCATAGTTTAATTTTTATGTCGCATTTTCAGGTTTCCTAAGTTATCGAATTTTCTCTGAGTACTTCTGTTCTGAACGACAACAAGAACTGATGATCGATTTCAGACTCGAAATGTTTGGTCGTTGGATGTTATTATCGGCCTGGTTATCACTATTTCCAATGGTTTTGATTGCTTATGCGTACTACAAGACTTTTGACAAAAATGAAGGTGGAACTCTAGTGTAAACTCTCTGAAAGATTTTTATTCATTCAGTCTAAGCCACTGTGATTCAAGAAACTGATTTCCAGATCATTGGCGGTTTTAAACTTGCAACAGGCCCTTTTCCATCACTGAGAAGGCGAAAGTATTCCTTTATAATATTCTAATAACCTGGACAGATACGAAAGCTCAGGATGGATGACAGAGCTGATATCAGCTGGTATCGCTAGTTCTTGGAGCTCGCGGGAGTCGATTCATTAAACAAGTGTAAATCAAGAGCTGTCAAGTTGCGAGCATTGGCCTCTCGTGTTATTCCTTCACACAAGTGGTTCCCAATACGACCTGCGCTTATATTCCCAAACCAAGATGGATGATTCCGAGTTGCCTTTAGTTCGAAATGACAAGACGACTCGTCTATCATGTGCGGTCATCAGCTGACTCAGAGTGACACGAGGCATTTCTTCCAGCCTGGATGCTCGCTTGATCAACTACACCCGACACTACAATTGAGTCCTGCTGGGCAGTGATATGTGAACATCCCAACGAGACCTACTCGCAGCTATCATGCTGCTCCATCCAGGATTAAAAGATTTCCATCTTTCCATGCATTACAACCATTGAAATGAGATCCACCCATAGGAGCCGAAAGTTTTGTAGTCAAAATGGATGACGCCCTGACGACGCTTTGAAAAATTTCTCGGTTGATGTACAATTTTAAACTGAATAATAGTATTACGGTTTTGATGCACCATTTAAGGGTCCTCACAGGCAGGAAGTCGTCGAACTGCTCAAGCATCGTTTTTTTTTCTAACTAGGAAGCGACGGAGGTGTCTGCGTCGTTCATCTTCCATGTGAGTCATGCAGTTTCAAACTCTCGGCTATTGGTAGATATAAGCATAGTGTACATAGGCAGAGACTCCTACCGGCACTGACATATACTTCAACATGAAATGCAAAAGCACCAACATATATCCTACTCGAAGATCCCCGTGATATATGGCTAAGGAATCCAAGTGACATGACGCTGATGAACCAGGTCAATTTGAACAATAGAATTTACTTTACTGATTGCGTTCACATAATTCTTCACAGATACATGCATTGCTTAACTGATCAGAAACTGTGCAGATGATTATTATTAGCAGTGACCGCTCAAGGCTGTCACCACAGCAGTAACTGCTCACGATTGTCACAACAACAGTGACTGTTCGACACAAATCAGGCTTCCACCTCCAAAAACACAAGGCGGATGCTGGAGGGGCAGTGTCCGGGTTCAAAAAAACTGTTCAAAGAGAAAAAGAAACAAAATTCAGCTCTCTAGCAGACATTCTGTGTAATTGATTGATCTGGGCTCAAGATTTTCTGTATTTTAGAGTAACTCAAATGTTTTCAAAGTACAGAGCAACAATTTTCTGTTTATTTATTGATGTTTTGGGAACCACTTCTTTAAGTGGCCAATATTATGTAGCAAGAGACTCGGTCATCAACATCACATGCGTTCATCACAAGTTCGGCATATTACATACGTAAAAAAGTATGTAAGAAACGTAATGCAAACTTCGTGATATTTTCACCGGTATTTCAACAATAAGTCAGAAATATATCCTGAATAAAAATATTACAAAACATACATCAGGGAACTAACGTTCGCCTGTATTCCTACAGGAAGTTCTGCATGAGATAGCAGTTCGTCTCTTACACCTTCCAGGATCCTTTGTATTAACTTGTATTGATGGATAATTGTAGTTTTTTAATATTTTAGAATGAAGGCCTTTCATCAATTGAAACGTTAATCTTAACCTCCACAGAAAATAATTGTTTCAAGAAAACTTGCAATTTCAATAAAGTTTAATTAATTTAATTTCACAACTCTCGTTGTAACTTGTAAGAGTGAGGCGTGACTGAACAATGTCTAGAAAACGTTTGACATGAACGACATTTTGTGACACATAACACCTCTATAAGAACCGTCAGACACAGACAAAAATGCTTAAACCTATAAAAATGTATAAAAAAATCTTATTAAGTGGCTGCATTTAAATGTTTGAACTCTTCTTTGGCAAGAACTAAAACAGCACACAAGTACACGTTTATTGTATAAAATCTAACACTCGTGCAAAGTAAGAAGACAGTAATATCGATATTTTTCTTAATTAATAACCATATGAATCTGTTTTATGATACGTGGAACTTCACATAGGGCTATTTTTCAGAACAAATTTTGACGGAAACACGTCAGAGGCCCTGCAGCCAGGCATGCTGGTCACACAAGCAGCAATGCTTCGTGTGCAGCACAGGACGTACTCACGGACTTGTTCAGCTCCGATGAATGAATTTGTTCATTTATGAACAACAGTTGCGGTGACCAAAATTTTGTTTGTCTTAGTGTGAAATATCTACTATGCTCAATTCACAAATACAGTTCTAGATATTGTTAAATAACTAGAAATATATATATATATATATATATATATATATATATATATATATATATATATATATATATATATATATATATATATATATATATATATATATATATACATATATATGTGTTATCTAAAACTCAGTTTTATTTATATTTATTTTTTATTTTGGCGAATATTCGATATGGAATTACATCGACGTTATAAAATGACAATGGATCTCTAGACTCATATTCCATAGAAAACTTGTGGTGAACATTGATGAATATAAAATTACAAGAGATTCCACGAACATCAACGATTTGAAGGTTTTTGACAAAACTTGGGATTAAATGAACAAAGAATGCTACTTGGCAGTAGAAAACTGAAGGAAAAATTCCTGATATGTATGAAAAGCAGCGATGGAGCCTCATGTTCAAGAATATTGACCAAAAATAACAATTTGCAGAATAGTTTTCCCCCTGTGCCTTGTAATTTTGCTAGTTATGAAAATCATTTCAGTTTTTTAAGCCTTTTGATAGCTTAATTGAATTCCAGGGAATAAGTACTTATTGAGCAACGTTTATGACGTTTCATAAGTTAAATTTGAGTAAAATTCTAATGCTAAATATATGAATGCTTCCTTCCCTGTCATCTCAAAAACTCTCTTGAGAAAACAGAACTGCTACAATCAAACCACAGCTTTAACCCAGGATTCATTTTTACTTGTTTGAAACTAATGCTGAACTGGCAAATTTCTTGTTTATCTTACTTTTGAGCGCTGTTCTGACATTCAAAAGGAAGATAATCAATTTCATTATATGTCTTGACCGTTTTCTTGCAAGAGACAATGGAAACAAGGAAAGGACTTTATGCCAGACTGGATTGGAGGTGTTGAGCGTTGTGTGTTTAGTGTTCACACTCGAATGGCTGCACTTAAGTAGTGTTCGAACTGTTGAAACAGATGACTGTTCTGTGAATGATTACGCCTCATTGTTATATGAATGAGAGATTGAAAGATGTTTAATGTGGAAGTAAGTCCATGTTCTGTCTCCTAGCTGTGTACCTGACTTCAAGTTCCATGTAAAATAATCTTGCGTTATTTTCAATCAGAAAAACTTCGAGATGAAATGAATTCCCAAGAAATTTAGTAGTTTGAAGTTGATTTTAAGTTTATAGGAACCCAACCTGCACGGCAATTGAAGATGACGAATTCTATGATTGCCTAGATATTATTCTTAGTACTCCTCACGAAACACTAATCATGGGAGATTTCAACTTGCCCCACATAAACTGGACTACTCGCCAAAGTCAAGCACCAGGCTCAAAACTTATTGAT